>JAANSQ010000025.1:0-77640 GCA_036850885.1 Lepidocyrtinus dapeste
CACCACACTTTTACCAGTGAGGGTAGTGCACTTTCTAGTACACATGGGCTTTGCTGGGTTGTTAATAATGAAGAAAGGAAATTACCTAAGCCCATAAACTCATGAAATTTAATGAGAAGACTTTCGTGTTACAAATTTTAAGACTTGGAAAGAATAACCGCCATTTTTGATGCAGCTTCGTTTCGGAGCGATATGAGCTACAAATCAAGTTGTGACAAAGGCAGAAAATCTACTCTCAGGAAAATTGAGCATCATAAATTGTTTATTGCATTACTCAGGAGTTCTTTTATAAATAGATTTCTTTGTTATTCCAGTGGTTCTGGAAATGTCGAATAATTTAAATAACTTGGAAATAAAACCAATTCAAGGTCGCCTTCGCTGCGAATGTTGTGATTTTTCAAAAGGAGCAAGTAGACAGTTTTTCAATAACAATTTCTTCCGTTTAAAGTTAGTCTAGATAAATACACGTTGCTTTAGTTGTAAGTAGTTTTAATTTGCTTTATAACCGACATGATTTTGATTTGCGTGTGTATGGTTGTTCCATAGTTTCTTTTCAGCTGTTCGTTGCTGTCTTGTTTAAAGAGTCGAAAATGGGGGGAAAAGAGCCAAAGTCCTTTAATTTTTCTTTCTTCGGTCACATTGAGTCGTAACTGTAGCAGTCGTAAACAAATATGTTAATAGTTAATGAAATAATATGTAACTGACTTTTTGGTCAGGTTTAATTTTACAAACGCAGATTTTGATTCATGGTTCTCGCGTTTCCTTCTCAACAACATTCAGTTGCATATTATAGTTGCTGGAGTTTCCCTAGCGCCATCTGTCAGTAAAAATTGGAATCATCAAGTCGAGAGACTTTCGTGTACTAGACCAGCTCTCTGAGTTCAGCGGACAGGTTTAAAAACACTTCAGCTGTCTTATTTTGTTTTGAAAACTCTCCGGTCGAGGTTCTTACATTTAGTCATTACTTTTTGGAATATGTGATCTGTCGATATAACTGCATTCATTCTTAAGTAATTTGTACTTTTAATTGCTGTTGATAAGCTTCTGGTGGTAATTTACCAACTGCATCGTTACGTGGAGTGCTCAAACCCTTGGCAGTCATGGCGCCGGATCGTAAAAAGCGTAAGGGTGAGGGTAAGTATTCAACCTAGATTGCTTTTTAGATTCAGAAATTTTGAATAGCTCATTGTTTCATATTGTTTTCGAAAACTGGCAACAAAACATCTTTAACAAGAAGAATTTACGTTTTTGCTTCATAGTTTTACTTCATTGGGTTTCATATTTGATGTAATATTATTACTAAGTTTAATTAGCCTGAAACATTGTCCTCAGGTAGACATACGTAGGTAGGCGTAAGCTTGTTAAATGCAGGTAAATATAGAAACCTACTTTCTTCTCTTTTGCCATCCCCCCTCCCCATTTGTCATAAAAACATCATAAAGTTATTCGAGAGCCTTATATTATCTCTATTTTTTAAAACCCAGATTTGTCTTGTTAATAATGTCCCACTCCACTGTTGTTTCGTATAAGTAGGTGAGATTTAAGTACTTCATAATAATCCATCCCAACTCGTTAAGTCTGTTCATATTCGTAATTAGGTATACCATCGCAACGTTCTGCTGTTAAATTCATTTCTCTCCCATAAGTCTCATAGCCAGCTCAAAGCCTGAGAAGAAAAAAATTGGACAGCGCATCATAAAAACGTCGTAAAAAATTTAGGAAAAGTTTCTCTTCTGCACGTCCACAAAAACCAATAAATATTATATGCCTAATGGTAGTTATCCCACCAAATAAATTTATGCTTCGACTTGTTATTGTTAACATGATTAAAATGTGTTTGAAACGTGAACTTTCAAAGGGGTGTTGCGTAAATAAAAAATAGAGCATCATCGGCAGTTTCTGCACGTTGCATTGTTTTGCTTCCTCTTTTGCAGTGCGTCAGAAACTCATCATTTTGCTATTAGCGAATAGGTGCGTGTGTAAGTCAAGATTCACTTTCAATCAGTTACTTCATTTCATTCAGAAAACCATAATCAGTAAAGAAAAAATGAGGAAAAGTGTAGCTTTCGGTATTCAAGAAAATTGGAAGAAAATCAACAAATGCTCTTGATGATGTCGCATAAGTAAATGAGTAAAAATGCGGCTGTAGCGAGGCTGCTTAGGGCGTAGGGCCTCTGCGGAAGAGCCCAAAACGAACCTGTTTAACTCTCATATTTCCTTTTATAATATTGCCTAGGCTAATTCTCTATTCATTCGTTTTTTCTTCTCTTCTGACATAAACTTTTGGCAATATTGCTTGGCTTAACCTTGTCCTCACTCTTTTTTTTGCGAAAAAAGCATAGGAAAAAAGTGTAGTACTCAATGCATTGGCCTTAGCATAAAAATACTATGTAATAACGGCACGGCATACTTGTACGTGCACTTTTTACCAAGTTATTGTGGGTAAGGTCAAGTCGTGAAAGCTGGAAAAGACTTTTCTTTTCTCCAGTCTACTTTCCCCAGTTCCAGTTATGACTTCATGGGAAAAACTCTTGTTCTCTAATTAGCTTGTATTATTGCATGCAATTCTCAGGAAAAAGGATGGTTGCTACTGTTAAGTCCCTACTTGGGGCGCCGTGGGTTTGGCAAACACTTAACTTGGCAAATTCATTAATTTTTACCTTTGTTTTTACACAAAAGTTACATTAAGGACTTAATTCTTAAAAAGCTCTAGACTTAAAATATAGTAGTTACAATATTTACAATATCTTGAATGACGTTTGAGTTAAAAATTATAAATTGACAAATGTTAGCAAAGTAATTGTTACCTCAAACGCCTTTTCGTCATGCACATCTTGTAAAAATATGAGTCATTATGAGTATTTTTCGGAAAATCGATTTGCCGACCAAAGGTTTTCCGTGATTTTAGCTGTTGTTTATCATTAGAAAGCCAGAAATAAATTTTGACATTTGGAAAATTCGGATTCGTTTTTGCTAAATTGAATCATTGCAAACCTAGGTAACTTCAAATAGTTCAAATATTCATTTAACCTAATAAATTTCCAATGACCCTGAGTTTATTCACCTATTTTGTTAGGCTTCTGTTTTCTCAGAATTTTCAAGCGAGCATTGTTTTATATGCTATTCAATCAAGGTCAGTAGACTGAGTAGAATTTACTTTAATTCTATATATTAAACCATTTGTTCTGTGGTTTCTTATCGGAGTTTTGGGTGGCTATGAAATACAAATACAGCTTTGTTTTGTGACTGTCTGGCCTTGGCAACGGTTTTGCTTAAGAGTACTTTCTATTCTACCTTTTCCATCAAAACTGGAATTAGAGGCAGTTTCTTCTCCAAATGTTTGCTCTTCGTTGCATAGAAAAAAAGTGAGCTTAACATTCCCTGTATAACCCTTCTTTATGATCATACACGACATAGATATCTCTCGAAAACATGTCATGTTCTCCTTTCCACTGGTTTAGCCTCGCTTTCTCGTTCCATGTATATGCTGTCTTAACGCTTAGAGTAGGAGAAAGATACCCTTTCAAGGAGAATGTTTTTTTTGCTGCTGAGGTCGAGGTTTTTTAAGCCATGGCCAAATCAAATCACAAAGATTTGTGCCTATTATATTATGATATTCCACTTTTGGTTTTGATTACTCATAGGCAAAACAGGCAAAGAACCGTGATGAGTTGTAGTCTCTGTAGATTTGGTAACTTGTTCATTTACAATGGTAATGATTGTATCGGAAAAGTGAAATTTTACCAGGAATCGGAGCAACAGAGCAAGTTTTCTTTGTCTCGGATGCATAATTTAATAAAAATTGTAACCGATATCCATACGTAAATTGAAAACGTAAATTCTCATTTCGTCCCAATTTCCTTTTGAAAATATGTATCGGGTTGATTTCCTCGTAATTGCGTAGCTACCCACTATACTACAGCTTCTTTTGTTCTTAAGAAGCTGACGCTGCAACGGCTGCTGTATCGATCGAACTTTAAACAAATTAGCTGTAAGCATGTGTCTTCCATAAGAGTTCTTTAGTAAGTTTTGTAGGAAGTCAAAGATTCTTTTTGCAGTAGTTGTGCATTATTTTACGTAGGTTGATGTCGCGAGCGGACTGTACACTGTTATCGACTTTCCTCGTCGTGATCTATGCTAAAATCGAAACTCATCATTTTTAACATTTCATCATCTTCCTTGTTCTTTTCGCATACACTATTTGCTTAGCTTACCTGCATTTTTTCCTTCACAATGAGAAGAGCAAAGCATCCATATACACATCATTATCAAGATGTTGATCATTACCGAATCGAACAAGAGGAGGTGTAATCGTATAATCCATTTTTGTGTAGTTCCTTCTCTCTTGCTCGAAAAGATGTAAAAGATGTGCTGTAGCTATTATCGCTAAACCTGCTAGATCTCAGAAGAGAACAAGAGCATAAGCTCTAGTACTAGATTTTCCCCTATCTCGTTCTCATTCTTAAACATCATACAGCACTCTTAAATTTTTCTATTACTCATCTATCTCTGCGTCATTAACTAGTTACATGATGTTCTCAAGATTATATTTCCTAATTAAATTGAAAACATTCTAAGGCTTACGATGCAGTATGGTGTAATGCCTAAAATGAAATGGGTTTCAAGCGGAAGTCTCGTAAACAACTTTTGACATTATTTCTTCAGTGGACAGTAACAGTACCAGCGTCCTCAATTGTCCGAATAAAAAGAGAGAGATGAATTTTAAGGGATCTAAATCCCCAGAGGTGGTGAGGGTTGGTTGACTTTGCATTGTCTTGATCAAGCGCACGTAAGCATACAAGAGAATTAGTCATAGCTCATTATTATTATCTTATGATTACTCAGAACTCAGAGAAATTAAAGAGTTTAAGGATCTTGTGTATATTGTACAATTGTTTTAGTGCTTTGCATATTAACTATATGTGCATTTGCATAATGCAATAAACGTTTTTATTCGCTTTGGTGCATGTATTACTTTCTGCTTGTATCATGTATTGCCCAGTTTTTACCTGCATTTCGCAACATACTTTATGTAAATAAAACTTGACACTTCCGTCGTGCAAGGGCCTAGGGTACAGAGAGAGGCACACGGATATGAAAACCTTAAGCGAGTGACGTAGTGCATTAAAGTCTTTGTGGTTGTCTGTCCCCTTCTCCTTTGTACCTTTTTCTTTGCGAAATAGGCACAAAGACATAAAATGCTTGGTACATGAAGTGTTACGTCTGAAAGATTATGCTGAGCCGTGAAGAAAGAAACTAGGAGTAGTTGCCATCGGTTCATAACTTCAGCCCCTCTTATGTATCATACCTCGCCAAATTTCCATTCTCTCTGTAGTTTTATGACTTTGTTTAAAACATGAGTGAAACTAAAATATAAAGGCAAAGTAAAGACTGGCTAGATAGAGAACATCATCGCCATGATCGTCGTCGTCCTCCACCTCGTCACTGTACACTGTTCCCTCAAATGATATGAAGTAATGTTGGTGTGTGTGTATGCATACATTAACAGTTGGATTCTGTACGGACACAGAGATACAGAATAGGGCACGTATATTAAGTCCAAAGTAGGGAACGAAGCTTGACGAATGAAGTAATAATAATAACTAGGGACGAGATAAAGATAAGGCATGCCTATTCACTACCTCTCACTTTATACATTTTCTTTTAGGCTACAAAGAAAAGGAGATGAAATGAGACAGAAACGGAACCATAATAACACTCTTTTCTCATTCTCTACTCGCGAAACAGGTATTGTACTTGTGAAGCTCATGAACATGCGTTAAAAACTGTAGAGATTAGGAAAAGTACAGTCTCGAAATAACACTAGTTTGATGGCATCCCAACATGTATGCTTTGGGATTGTAAAGAAGGTTCGAAATTAGACTTTCCTGACGTAGGCATCCCCAAAAGAGATTTCCTGAACGTTTTATCTCGCCCATGAAGCAATAATAATCTTATGCAAACATGTTCCAACTTCCAACAGGAATGGTCAGCATATATACAATCAATGTCGTATTTATCATCCTTGGAATCGTTGCCTTGAAAATGATAAAATTATTCAGTGGACAAAACACTCTCTTTGTATCTCCATTTAACGAAGAAACGTCATTTAAGACAAATGCATATGTCCCAGAGGTACTTTCATAATATGAGCAATACAATGTTATAACTCCTGGAAATTTTACATAGGTTCCGGAAACTTCATTTAACTGAAGATAGTAAATTTTTCTCTGGCATTTGCATAGTTCTCGCCTAAAAAAGTTAAGTTTTAAAGTAGACATACGGACAAACAGAGGTTTTTGCTTACGTACGCTTTTCCTGTACATGAGGAAGGAATAAAAGAATATTATCTAGCGGACACGTAGAACTTACATGTAAAGTCAGGGATTCAGTGTATAAAGTATCCCTAACTGCATGAGTGTTAGGGTTTGAGAACATTATTACGAAGTGAAGTAGATTTGGATCGATTGAATCGTATTCTCTATGTAACAAAAATGCACAATCATAGTACGTGTTGGTGCTGTGTTGAAAGGCATTTCAATTCAACCTGCTCGATGTAATGTCGATTTCTACTAGGAAGCGCTTCAGAGTGTAAGCGCTGCTCTTCAGTGAACAACTTTTTCTGTCTCGCCCTTTACAAATCAACCTAAAAAAATATTTGTTGACATGAAATCATTCATATTTTCCATGATTGGCTCTATAAATAAAATCTGTTTCATCTCGGGAAGAGATTAAAGTGGCTAAAGTTAAATGTGAGAGGGAAAAGAACATATAGCATTGCCCCATCTTATAAAGATATTGCTCCATTTTAGTGTTTTTGCAAGAAAAAATAATTGTTTCAGCTCGGGATAATAACTGACCAAAGAAAACTGTTCAAGTGTATTCAAATAGTTTATGAAAGTGGTGAAAGTTATGTGTGGGGACAAGATGCACATATCGTAGATATTCGTTACAGACTGTAAACTTCAAATGGGATATTAGTGGTTGAATAATTGGTTCCACTGTTACTAACATTTCTCAGAGTGTAACGCTGAGTCAGCAGCCGAAGTCACATTATCTAATGTGAACAAGTTTCCCCACGAAAAGGGTCAAGTGTTAAGTAATCAAGTAAAAGTGGAGGAGACACAGGAAAAAGTTACGGTGGAGGACAAGGAACTCACCAAGATGGATGAGATGATAGATGATCCACCTCGGAGGGAGCTGAGTGTTGCGTACACTACAGAAAAGGATCGAAATCTTAGCATGTTCGATGGGTGGACTGAAGGAGAACAGCTAGATTTCATTGAAAATTTACTCCTCAGAGTTTGTCACTACCAACATGGACAAATTAACGAGTTCCTAACGCCCATGCTTCAACGGGATTTCATTACTCTACTACCCAGTAAGAGAAAAAGAAATATAATCATGTCGCAGGTTTTCCCAAAAGTGCCATATTGGGACTTTGAACCTGCTTCGTTTCATTCTAGGGGGAAACTATTTTCACTTTTTATTTTCCGAGGAGCGATTTTTGTTTCAATTTTTGTTCAACATATTTGCCAAGTGTAATGCAAGTGACTTGGTGGTTAATGTTCTGAGGATGAAAATGTGTAAATGTCGTTTGCTCACACTTTGCGTATTCTATTTTTTTTTATCAGAAAAGGGTCTAGATCACATTGCAGAAAATATTTTATCATACCTTGACGCCAAGTCATTATGCGCTGCTGAGCTAGTATGCAAGGAGTGGAATAGAGTGATCTCCGATGCCATGTTATGGAAGAAATTGATAGAGCGCAAAGTCCGAACTGACACTTTATGGAGGGGACTTGCTGAACGTCGGGGCTGGTAGGTTTTTAGCCAATTAAGGGCTCTCTGAGTATTACTGATTGTGAGAGGATATTGTTGGGATTTTGTGAAGAATAATATTAACCACCTCTTGCAGGATCCACCATTTATTCAAGCCACGCCCTGGTACATCTCATCCCGATAACAGCTTTTATCGTAGCTTATACCCTCGTATTATCCAAGATATTCAGGTAAGGCTATACATCGTTTGAAATAACCTTTGGCTCAATTCGGATGGGTGGATTATTTTCTGTTGCATTTTCTGGCTAGAATATCGAAAACAATTGGTTGAAAGGTGACCCAAACCTTCAACTCATCAACTGTCGTTCGGAAAATTCCAAGGGTGTATACTGCTTGCAGTATGATGACTCCAAGATAGTTTCGGGACTACGTGATAACACCATCAAAATCTGGGACAGGCAGACTTTACAGTGTACCAAGGTAGGTGGCGAAACACATACCGCAAGGGATATGGGCAGGGTGAGTTGACTCTATTGGATAGTATTTATTCTCATGAGGACATAATTACTCTTCCCTGTCTACAGGTGCTTACCGGACACACAGGCTCCGTTCTCTGCCTCCAGTACGACGAGAAAGTCATTATAAGTGGGTCTAGTGATTCTACAGTGCGCGTCTGGGATGTCAAAACGGGGGAAATGGTGAACACTCTCATTCACCATTGTGAAGCAGTTCTCCACCTCCGTTTTAACAATGGCATGATGGTGACTTGTTCAAAGGTTAGGAAAACTATTTAAATTTTAAGTACACTATAATTCCAGGGAAAAGTATAAAGTTTTAAAATCTCTTTGATTTATTCGTAGGATCGCAGTATTGCGGTGTGGGATATGAATTCTCCGACTGACATCAATCTCCACCGTGTGCTTGTTGGGCACCGAGCTGCAGTAAATGTGGTGGACTTTGATGAAAAGTATATTGTCTCAGCGTCCGGCGACAGGACTATCAAAGTAAGTGTGGAATAAACTAACGAGAACCTAGAATTGTATGAATATTTCTTTTACATTTTCCTTTTTTGGGTAAGGTTTGGAATACCAGTTCATGCGAATTCGTAAGAACCTTGAATGGACATAAGCGTGGCATTGCTTGTCTTCAGTACCGTGATAGACTGGTTGTGAGTGGCAGCTCTGATAATACAATCAGGTGAGAATGTAACATATTTTTTAATTCCTTAAAATATCTAAATTTTTTCTAGACTTGGTGAATAATTTTTCTATCAATTTATTCACTTAGGCTGTGGGACATCGAATGCGGTGCTTGTCTCAAAGTATTGGAGGGTCATGAAGAGTTGGTTCGTTGTATTCGCTTTGATAACAAGCGTATTGTGAGCGGTGCATATGATGGGTAAGTTGATACAATAATTATCTAATATGATAACCTATGATGCAACTATGATAAAATATTTTTTACATTATCCGTAGCAAAATTAAAGTTTGGGATCTTCAGGCAGCATTAGACCCCCGCGCTCCAGCATCGTCGCTTTGTTTACGAACGCTAGTTGTACGTTTACCAACGGTCTAAATAATTTTTGAAAATATTTTTAAAGGTAAAATGACCTGTATTTTTTTTATTAAATTAATAGAAACACACTGGGCGAGTATTCCGACTACAGTTCGACGAATTTCAAATCGTCAGCAGCTCTCATGACGATACAATTTTGATCTGGGACTTTTTAAACTTTGATCAGCCAGAGGCTTTACCTACAGTCCCCAAAAATGAAGATGATCCACAGCAACCCACAACCACTTCTCCTCACCAGTGGTTCCCCTACCAAAATATGAATGAGTGAATTAAATATTAAACTTTCAGAACGAATGAGCATAATAAGCGTACTTTCAGAATGAGAATAATGATTTTTTTTTGAATGCGTTGAGTAATTGATGTTATTTATCGTCATGAATTAAACGAGTCGTTGTAATAAAATGTCACATCGCTTGACAAGAAATCGGAGCCGTTTTTGCATATACACAACATGTTTTTTTTTCTGGGGCATTTCGCACAAGCAGCCATCTTTAATTCTACTTTACAAAACACAGCGTCCATGGCCTAAGCTTTTACCACATCTACACATCACTAGACTATACATTCACTCCATATGGAGGAAAAAATTTACGCAAAAGCGTCCTTCTTATCTGCGCAGCATCTCATTTCTTTCGTGGAAAATTTGTTGCGTAAACTGCTTCTTTTTTAAGTCAAGGCTTCACGCTTTCTTGTATTCTCCATGGAAAAGCATCCCAGCCTTTCCCCTAACCTCCCAACTTTTCCCTTGCTCCAGAAGAGCATTGTCCTTGGCGAATCAAAGTCATGAGCAGCGCAGCGGAGAAAGCGATCGATCACTTTATGCTCCTATCCCAGAATACAATATGGGAAGAAAGTGTAAAAGAATTTCTGCATAAAGCTTCCCTTCCTCTGCTGGCATTTCTCCACTTCCCAATATTATTTTACTTTCTAAGGTGTTTTCTTCCGGTAATCTACTTTCTGGTGCATTGGCATTGGGTCTAATGATTCACATCTCATACCATATTCCTATCCAATCCACCAACATTCCATAAACTCCGAAACAACTTTCTGACACGCTACGACACATATTCCATCTACTACGTTCGCTTATGACTTATTTCTAGATCTAGATAAACCTTAGAATTTAGATGAAGTAGTAGGAGGCGTAGGTACATGTAATCTACTCTCCTACCCAAATCTATTTACCTTTAGGAAAGTGCAGGTATGCTAACATATCCGGAGAAAAACTAGTAAATTCCGTATGGATTCTCCGAAACGGTATGCATCTTCATTCAACAATATACTATTTTCCATCATCCCAAATTCGGAGCGAACTCTAAAAGTCTAAACTCTAAAGCAGTAAGGAAAGAGTAGTAGCACTGCAAAAAAGAGAGGAGCTGCATGAGAAAAACCATTTCGCTGTCGACAAAGCTCTTACAACAAGCTCAACTAGAGAACATTAGAGTATCAAGTTTGTTTCTCTGTACAATAACAGCCACACTACCATTTCGCTGTTTGCTTTTTTATGAAAAACTTTTTTTCTTCCTTTTGTTCGGTTTGTTGGTTGTTGGTTATGCTCTGGTCACGGTGATGTAATGATGATATGATGATGAGCAAAATGATACAATGTATACATGTAAATGTATGGGGTGCATATATGAACTGCCTGTAGTAAACAGGACAAGGACCTTGATATTTTAAACATGATTTCTGTGACACGACCATAGCCTCTACTTAAAAAATAATATCCATGTAAAGTAGAAAAAGTTGTCAATTGGGGTAGTGTTGTGAGATGGTAGTATGGTGATCGTGATCATTGATCATGCAAGTAGGATCTTTTCTCCCGTGAATGAAAAATTTTCAATCTGATTCAAAGAGTCTGTAGACAGCTAACACGACCAAAGTGCAAGGTTTTTTCTTGGTGTACCGATTTCGCGAAAAAAAAGTATTTACCTGTAAGGTTTTAAGGCACTAGTGAAGAGACTACATTTGAGTAGGTAGTTTTAGGCAATGTCAGGATAAAATTGTGGTGAGACAAAGGCTGTGTAAAACCAAGAGGGAAAGATTGGGTAAACATGTCAAGAATAAGTGGACATGTGGTACATGTGCAAAGTATGAGAGATTACCCCCTAGATGTAATAGACACTCTAAAGAGTATTAGGTTGTAGCGTAAAATTAAGGTGCCTTAACAGTATGGGATTGCCTACAATGGAATACTTACAAATGCCTAGTGGTCCGGAAACGGATACCTCGTGGACTGATGATCTTCCATTGTGCAATCAAACAGGTACTTTTCAAAGTTAATCATTGGGTTTTTTTAAGACTTTGATTGAAATGAAGGAGAATAAAATGTATTTTTTGGGGATGTTGGGTCATAGGTGTAGGATTCTCTCAGAACCAGTCATACAAAAGAGATGGACACTGGAATCCAGATCATGAGTCAGAAGATGAGAGCTTTCACGTTCAAGACAATGACAATGCAATCTGTTTATATGGGGTGTTTGACGGACACTGTGGAACCAAAGCGTCGAAATTTGCTAAGGAAAAAATGCCAGCGGAGATTTTACTTGGACAACTAGCAGAAAACAGTACGGAGGAGGCAGTGAGGGACGTCTTACGCCAAGCGTTTCTCTCCGTAGAGAAGGAATATTTTTCCGATTTTATTGGTCAACAATTAGCAGAGCGTACGACACTTTTGTCGGAAATGCCTATGCCTCAGGGTAGAAGTCTACATGATTGCTCACCCGTACTGGCTCGCTTGAATCAGGAGGTGGCTTCCGGTACGACAGCAGTGGTCGTTTTAATTTTCCATGGGAAGTTGTATGTATCTAACGTGGGTAATAGTAGGGCTCTACTGTGTCGTACGGATAGTGAAGGAGTTTTACGCGTGGGCCAACTCAGCGTAGACCATGACCTTAGAAATGATGACGAGCTTTGTAGACTGCAACATTTAGGTTTAGATGTACAACAATTAATTTCCGCAGGTAGAATCGGTAACCAAATTAGCACAAGGTGTTTAGGTAACTACCTAGTTAAAGGAGGATTTAAGGACTTTGAGCAACTCCAAAACGCAACTGGCGAGCCGGTTATCGCCACTCCTGAAATACACCCTGGGGTCACTTTAGACGAGTCCTGTCGCTTCTTGATTTTATTCACTGATGGTCTCTACAAAGCTCTTAGTGAAGCCACCGAGAGCGAACAGGTTAACATCCATCTTGCACAAATGATTGTAGAAGAGTTCAAAACCCAATCCTCCTTAAACCTAGTGGCGCAGGCGGTGGTCGACAAGGTCTCCAGGATGCATCATGACTTCTACATGAAAAACACTTACCCCAACAAGGCCAACAAACGGGAGGACATGACTCTACTCATTAGAAACTTCAATTTCCCTTTGCCCAATTCACAAACAAGTCCCCAAGGAAATAGAAACATGAGTGTTGGTGTAAGTGGGATTGGACACTATTTCCAAAATCGCGTGCCTTATTCCAGACCCTCAGACTTTGCCTTTGATGATGCTGACAACACAACTCCAGTAAACGCCACGCTAGAGAGTGACCCCGACTCCGGACCTCATAACATTCTCGCAACGAATAGAAGTGGCGGTGGGCTAACCAACAGTACCAATACTACGGAACCGACCACCAGCACAGATTCTGATCTTCTTACCCACTCCGATCACAGACTGACTCTTGATGAGAATGGAAGAGTCTGTCCTTACATTGACTTCTCAGACTACTACAAAAATATTTGTTCCAAACCTGGCTGGACTGATGATAACATATTTTGAACTTAACATAATATATATATTACAAGACACCATGCAAAAATATAGCATAATAATTATACTTAAGGTTTAGTTTAATTATGGCACGTGAATAGGTATACGTTATTTTTTATCTACACGATTATTTTCGTTCTTTTTTAAAAACTTTTGTTTTTTGGTTTGTTTAATTTTGTGTTAAAGATTTCAACCTTTACGATTTCATGTCTAAAAGGCAAAGCAAGAATTTTTGGTGCGTAATCGTGATCCTCATATAAATCAATTATATGGTATTTAAACTGGTTCCCTAGGAAAACTACGTTTTCCAGGAAATATAATGTTTTCAAGACAATGTAATTTAATCAAAGATGATTTCAAACTTCAAGACATTTTTATCAATACATCTCAAAACTCTGCCTTGAGGTAAGGTTGTAAGGTAGCTTGCGCTCACCGTTGTCGCATCCTTCCCTTATCAAATATAACAGAGGATTTAATAAAAAGGCTAAATGATTTCAAACTATTGTTTTTGACCTGATTATTTTCCTTTTTACAAATTTACTGCATCAATTGCATTTCATTGAATTCTTCATGATACACTTAATGGGGCAAGTTGAGTTCCTGTCACAGCATTGGCTTGACTCATGCATTCTTTGTCTCATCGGTTGATTTCAGTTTAGTATCTAAATCATCTCAAGTTTCCCCAGTACGCTGTGCTATTTGCTTAGGGTAGGTGACTCATCCGATCCTCATAAATATTTTACGACGAAATAATGTGTCATTGTCTTACCTGCTATTATAATTTCACCTTGTAGAACAAATCATCTCGGGAAATTAACTTGCTCATTGTTCTCATGAGCAATCAAAATCCAATCTTTAAATTTGACTAACGTATCGAACTAAACTGTATCATCTACATATTAGAGTTACTCCTACTCGGAGCAATTCTTGCAAGAGTAATTCTAATGCATAATTAAAAATCGCATGAAATTAATGATCCAATAAATTTAGAATGTTTCCTCCCGGACATGATTACTGCAAGGATTTAAGATTTTTTATACGATCACGTTTAAATCTTCTTACGTAGGATTATTACAGCTATTGATCAGATCAAAATTATACATCAATGCATAAATGACATACAAGGGATGAGGAGTTAACTATGTAAAAGAATTGCATCATTTCACATACTGCCTTCATATTCCATTCAATTCCTTTTCTCTTATTCTCTGCAGATATCAGAACTCAACTGTAGATTTCCGTTGCTAAAGTAAACGAAGAGAATAAGGAATGAATAAAGATGCTTTTAGATTAATCCTGATTCTGTACAAAATTCCTTGGAAAAAATACCTCCTAGCCGGAGAGCCAAAACCCTTCTTGACATGAATGATTATGATAAAGATAGTTAAATGTATAGTAATATAATACAATGATTATTTAAGAAAAGATAAGCCCAAAACCGATAGACACTAGCATCTCTCCATTCTGTCCCAAAAAGATTGCAAAAGCTGTAGGATATATTGTCTGATTGTCTCCATATGAATATTGTTGCATATCATCTCCATTTAAAGAATCGAATACAATTACAATTGCATGAAACATGAAACCTCAAATCTCTGTTTAGGGATTCCAATCCAACAACAACAACCAACTGTAAAAGTAGAAACAGAAACCCACTGTTTAATGCATGCCCTCATGATTTGCATTGGTAATCCTAAAGTTATTTTGTGAAACCAAGGCAATGACTCATTCATAAAAAGAAGCTTAAATCCCATACAGTTTCACTCACTCATGCGATCCCAACTAAACCTTCTTATTTTCTGCTCTACTTTTAAATTTAAATGTTTACATGGGATTCGAAATAATGTCTTTAGTCTGCTAACTAACTTATTTACTTATTAGCGTATATGACTGGGGATTGGTCTACTTCAACTATCAACCATGATGTAACTTTCTATCATTGTATGCACTTTGGCTTAACTTTGATTAGTTTACTATTCGTAATGTTAGAATGTTAGATAGTCTTGGGCTATAGGCATTCATACAAGTTTGGATTTCATAGGGCGTTGGCGGCGTTTGTTAAGCCAGTCTTAAAGGCATTGTATACCTGTTCCATTTTGGAGAAGAGCAATATGCTCTGCAGAAGAGTGAGATTTGCAGACAAGTTTCTACATTTGATATACAGACAGTAGCTAAGCAAGTATTAGTGAATTGCGTAAAGCGTGTATAGGTTTTTTGGTTTGTATAGCTTTCCTGTGCTGCTCTGCTGATCATCACGAACGGCTTGTTGGGAGATGGGAGAGTAATAATAAGCATTTCTGGAGAAGTCCTATTATTCCACTCCACGGAATATTTTTACTGCTGGCTGATCCACCCAAGAAATCACTCGAAAGGAGATAGTATTTCACGCCATTTCATTACTTATCTGAGAAATTTATTCAGTAGTTTTGTACACGGTGTGGTCTGGGGTCACTCCTTAAACTACTGGACACTTGAGAAAATAAATAGGGTGTAGTAGATAAATAATATTTTGTCTAGGAAATTTATTAATTTTTGCGGGCAACTGGGGACAAAAAAAAATAAATATGGGTCCCATCTCAGCAGAACAGGCTCGTAATGAGCATAAAATGGCAGTTAACAGGGATTACATTTCCCAACCCAGATTGGGTGAGTTATTGACATTGTTTATGGAATAGAAATTAATTTAATTATGATGATTACATTTATTGCTGTTTTCTATTCTAGTATATAAGACCGTTTCCGGTGTGAACGGTCCGTTGGTCATATTGGATGATGTGAAGTTTCCAAAATATGCCGAGATTGTGGATTTACAACTCCCCGACGGCACCACCAGGTCTGGCCAAGTACTTGAGGTCAGCGGTTCCAAAGCTGTTGTACAGGTACCTATAAACTTTTTAATAGATAAAGGATTAGACTGCATGATGTTTATTTATGGATTAATTGGTTTGTTCTCCTTAGGTGTTCGAAGGAACATCCGGAATAGATGCGAAAAACACGGTTTGTGAGTTCACTGGAGATATTCTGAGGACTCCCGTGTCAGAGGATATGCTGGGCCGTGTATTTAACGGTAGTGGAAAACCCATTGATAAGGGACCACCAATATTGGCGGAGGATTACTTGGATATCCAAGGTGAGCTTTAATGACCACTGAGGTTATCAAATTATTTTATCGTAGGAAATTATTTGGATTAACTAGTAAGATGATAACTTTTAATGCTTAAATAGGTCAGCCTATCAACCCATGGTCAAGAATTTATCCCGAGGAAATGATCCAAACAGGTATTTCCGCCATTGACGTAATGAACTCCATCGCTAGAGGCCAAAAGATTCCAATTTTCTCGGCAGCTGGTCTCCCCCATAATGAGGTATAAATAAATAAATTTTGAGATTTTTCTATTGAAAATGCAACCAATAATGCTTATTTTCAAAATTTAGATTGCCGCTCAAATCTGTAGACAAGCTGGTTTGGTTCAACTCCCCGGGAAATCAGTGCTTGATGGTCACGAAGATAACTTCGCCATTGTTTTCGCTGCCATGGGTGTAAACATGGAAACTGCGAGATTCTTCAAGCAAGATTTCGAAGTGAGTTTTTTATTGTCTTTATTACACTTGCTAAGTCACACTGGTTATCAGTAAATAATAAAAAAATCTTTTTCTAGGAAAATGGTTCTATGGACAATGTCTGCCTCTTCTTGAATCTTGCTAATGACCCTACAATAGAGAGAATCATCACTCCACGTCTTGCTCTCACCGCCGCTGAATTTTTGGCTTATCAATGTGAGAAGCACGTGTTGGTCATCTTAACCGACATGAGTTCATACGCTGAGGCTTTGCGAGAGGTTTCCGCTGCTCGAGAGGAAGTCCCTGGACGTCGTGGCTTCCCCGGGTACATGTACACCGATCTTGCTACAATTTACGAGCGCGCTGGGCGTGTCGAAGGAAGAAATGGTTCTATTACTCAAATCCCCATTTTGACTATGCCCAACGATGGTAAGTTGATTCAATTTTGTAAATTATTTTAATCCTTCTGTTGACCTACATTAAATCAAGCTTTGATGTCGTTTGCTCTTTTACAGACATTACTCATCCTATTCCCGATTTAACCGGGTACATTACCGAGGGACAAATCTACGTTGACAGACAACTTCACAATCGTCAAATCTACCCACCAATTAACGTACTACCTTCCCTCAGTCGTTTGATGAAGTCCGCTATTGGTGAAGGTATGACCCGTAAGGATCATGCTGATGTCTCCAACCAATTGGTAAGTACACCATGTAACCAAATTAAAGCTCAACTTTGACTATTAAAACCAACCAATTTAACCTCCTTATTTACCCTCCAGTATGCTTGCTACGCCATTGGTAAAGATGTGCAAGCCATGAAAGCTGTAGTTGGAGAGGAGGCTTTATCCGCAGATGACTTGCTTTATCTCGAGTTCCTCGGCAAATTCGAGAAGAACTTCATTTCCCAAGGTAAAAGATCTAATGCATTTGGAACACTTAATTGTCCTTCTAATTATTGAATCAACTCCAACTTTATAAATATTTCAGGAAATTATGAGAATCGTACAGTGTTTGAATCTCTGGATATTGGCTGGCAACTGTTGCGTATCTTCCCGAAGGAAATGTTAAAACGTATTCCAGCCTCTACGCTAGCGGAGTTCTACCCCAGAGACTCCAGGCACACACAATCCAGCAAGATGACCACCCAGATGTAAACTCTACAAAACAACAATCGCGTATAGTTCAATTCCCTTGTCATTTTGTTTCTTTCTATACACATTTTCTCGGAAATCATAGTGATATCTCGAAATGTTGATCAATCCAAAAAAAAAGTATATTACTTTAGTAGAAATTTTTGCGAGTCAATAAATTGTGATGATAATAAATATTATTGCTTTCAATAATCATTCCACATTGAAATGTATAGTGTTAGTAGATGCCAGATATAAAATACAAATATTAAATCAATATCCTATAAATTGTGGTGTGGCAGTAATAAAAAAAATAGTTGAACCTTATTAAACAAAACAGAAAATAAGAGATTCTTCATTTATTCTTAGCGTTTAAGCGCTGGAGGGATTTTTCAAGGTTTAAGCCAAAACTCATAAGCAATTGTTTTTTCAAAATTTTCCCGAATGAAAAGAGTCTTTTTTCTTCATTGTTGTTCATTGTTGATCAATTGAGCTAGATGAATAATGTAATGGGATAATTGTTAAGTGTATGCCATATAGTCCTCTTGACTTTGTCCCTTGGAGGAGGCCATTCATTGGGTTTCCCTTTGTTGATTTAGATTTACGCTCTTATTTTACTAGGCTGGCGTGTGTCATGGGCAACCAAAGCCCTTACATAAAGCCTCCACTGCGGACAGGGCCATTGCCGTTTGGACACTACCATAACTACGAGACAACGAAAGGACCAAAGGACGCACTCTTTTTCCTTGACATGTCATCGCCTGAAAACAACATTTAGGTAATCGTAACATCATAATCACTTCTTGTGCATACCATAAATCCCAAACATTTTCCCTAGTCAGTTCCCATTTCTTCATCGTATCATTATCTTGAAAATTTTCATCTGCACTATAAGCTATCTGTAGGATTAGGAATTACAATTCGATTGTTGATACGTTGATAACCAATACAATCCTTAAATTCAGAGGATGCTACAACTGCTACGTATCTTCAGCTAGAGCAAGTAGAACTATCCTGACAGGTTCGTAAATGGACCTTTGCTTCTCGAGCTTTTTTGGATGTGACAAGTACCAATACCAATTTGATTACTTTTGCATAGCCCTAGCATTAGGCGTTATGGCTCTGCATATTTTCATTTACAAAAAACTGTACTTGGGCAGCATACCCTCCAAACAATTTTTATTGGAGACCCTTAAATTATTTCTTGTAGATCTACTACGTTCTAGCATCCCATAACGAGATGACCCTTTTTCTTAAAATAATAGGTCATTTCCCGGCCTTGTCTTGGTATACTCTAAACAAAACATATCATCTCAAGAATATAAAAACAGCTACACTTTAACCGTGCAGCACTTTTTATTTGCATTTTGTAGGTGTACCAAATTAACCCGCACGCCACTACTACTAATCCTACTTTACTTGTTTGGTGTCGGTGGACGACAACGTAGAGATGCTTGTCGTTCAATATAGCACAGGAGTTGGTGTTATTTGCCAACATTTTTTTTTCGTCAGTGCTCATCATATCATGTTTTTGGGGGAACAAAGTAAAGGGTTGCGTTCCGTCCCTACTCTCGCTTTCTGTTCTGTATTCTTGTCGTTCCTTACATTCCTCTAGGTAAGGATGCTAAAATAATATTTGGCGAAAAATGAATGTGTCGTTAATGTCGTTATAATGCTACACTGAGCTATATGAGGTAACAAAAAAACGAGAGAGAAATGAAACGGTAAAAAAAACTCTCTACTTTAGTCTAGATAAAATTCCCTTGTACTATTTAACGAGAATGTACTCCAACAACTATCATATTGTTCCAACAATAGGACTACACTAACTATGATTAGGGGTCGTTTGGTCGTTATGCGTAGTAAATTTTGATTGGGAAGAACTCAACAACTGGAATTGAAAATGCGAAGCATCTCTTTAGGAAATGGCTTCATGAACGAAAATCATCAAAGGACAAAAGACAAAGACGGTATTAACCTTGCTCACACAACATACCTGACAGGTATTCATTTTATCTTAGTCTCACTTTCCCCTTAGTTCTCTTATTGTCTTAATTTTACTATCTATCGCTGAAATTACAAGGACATGCTTAACCTTTTCCTGTAATTTGCCACCCCAAATAGAAAATTAAATGAGGCAGTAACGCTAACGCTTTTCTGCTGCACTAGGTGACCCCTAAGTATTTAGGACAGTGCAAAATGTTGAAGGTTCAATTGAAGTAGGTCCTTCATATCCATATTGAAATCGACAAGTTTTCTCAATTGACAAGACCATCACACTCTTTTTAGTACAGCGTGGTTGGCAGCTAATTCATGTAAACATTTTAAAAGAGATTTTTTTACCCAAAAGTGTAAAGGCGTAAGAGCATAAAGTATAGTCAAATGACTAGACCCAAACCAACTCTACAGCAATATTTAATTCTTGTTGAAAGTAAAATGATCAATAAACGCCACGGCACACACACAGGAATTTATTTGTTTGAAAAGAGTACCTGCTTCATTTCTCTATTGGTGAGTATCTTGAATCTTGATGATAAGCTTCTTTTTTCAGAGTCTGATCTGAGAAGCGTAAAAAAATGAGTAAAAAAAGAGCCGTCATGATTAGATCTTGTATCCTTTGTTCAAAAGCTTATGCGATTTTGATGGTGAGAAAACATGCAAACATTACCTAACGGTGGTAATGAGTTTCAGTAAAGATTATATTATATAATCAAGCCTATTCAATGGAGTTTGCTCAGGTCCACCATAAAAATCATATTATGATCGTGCAAATAGTGTCACACAATTAAAATGTACGGAGTGTAAGAGGGCCCTTACGCATCACCTTTTTTACAATGAGTAAGCACTAGGCTCCTATGCATCAGGTAAAAAACAGGACGAAATCATATTCGCCAATTTTTTTCCTACTGTAGCTTAGTGACTACTTTACTGAACTCTTTTTAAATGTCAGCGCATTCAGTATTCAGATGCTAGAACAATGCGAAACAACATTTACCATTGAAAGGAAAAGTGTTTGAAAGAAGTGAGCCCTTTTTTCCTATACGCTTTGAGGATGAAGACTCCAACAGCCCAACTAGGGAATGTGACTAAGGCACCACTAAGAATTGGTGGCCTACCTTTTAAATGATGTAAGAACCATTGTACATGGTGATTCCATAAGCTGACGGCGATTTTGCTACGTTTTTTGCATAATGCTCGTTTATTACATCTTTGTTGACTATTTTCCTCTTGGTAGTTCTCTAGAGGAACGCGTATGCGAATTTCTTTGTAGGCAATTTGCAAATGCATATAACACCAAATAATTGTATCTGTGCTTTATCATGTCGTAGAGTATCAATAAGATTTAAAAAATAGATTCTGCTTCTGTATACTTGACATAGAGTTGTAAAGTACCCAACCTATTTCAAGAATTGTCGTAATGCACTCACAATCGCACGAGCTAAACTGCTTAAAGGACAAAAGCAAAAGGGAAGAATTCTTTGCAGAGTACAACCGCACCAGCGGATATCATGATTACATGGTTAGCGTTGCATATGCGTTTTAAATGAAAGTAGCGGTGTAGACTGCAAGCGTAGTAGTCTTTTCGTTGGAGTCTTTTTTTCCACTGTGGTTGGTCATGATGTGATGTCCAAGAGAGAAAAAAACAAAGGACTTGACTCAGGTAAAACCATGCCTCTCCTCGCAATATTGTTGCGTGCCACTAGCCCGTTTTATCATAATTGTGGCTATCATCATGGAAAGGATGCGAAACGAATATCACGGTCAGTTTTGGAAAGCGCCGTAGTTGGAGACAATTCACTTGCCAAGTCATAGATCATTTCTTGGCTCGACTGAAAACAGTATACTTCCCAAGTAGTCTCCAAGAAACTAAACAATCATTTTTTTTCGTCATGTGCTCCGTAAAAATAAAATAGGTAATAATTTTATCAAGCGTAATGTATAAAACTAGACAGTTTCCCAGTGATTCCGTACAATTCCCTATAAATATTTTAAATGTAAGTTCCCTCGTGTACTTTCGTTTCCACCCGTTTTTCGAACTAAACCAGTACGAAAAAGTGTATTGTTTTTAGTGTACACAAAAGTCAACGGAATACATACATATCGACCTTTTCCTCCTGGATTATCTCTTTATCTTTAAATTACCTAAAAAATAGAGAATATTGTCCAGCAACTGGAAACAAAGCTTGTGTGTATTAAGACCAAAGTGTAGCGTCTCCTAAAGAGTAATAGCATAGTGAGTGTGGAAGCGTTCGATAGGAAGCCACATATTACATCTAGCGTCTCTCATTTATGCAAGCTCAATGTCATACTAAACATTTTTTTGCAAAGTTGGCTTGTCTCCTGTAGAAAACTAAGAGAAAAGAGTGCTTTAGAAAATAAAAGATAAATTCCCAATCCTACCACAAACTATCCTTACTAAAATATTTAAGGCTTCTGTACATCACGGTATACTATCCAGCGGAAACATCGCAAAAAAAAAGTATTGGAATAAAGTCAAAGTGTCCTAAATAGTTTATCAATTCATATATTTGTGTATGCATGGATGGATTTTCTGTTACGTAACTCAATGATTCCACATCCTTCCTTTTCACCCATTGATCACCCCCTAAGCTTCACTTTTTTACTGGTATTCAGTGTAGAATACAAATAGGTTGTTGAAGCAAATCACGAATTTCTAGGAAATTTCCCTAAACTCGTTCATTCTGTGGTACAGTACTAAGAGGCTGTACAACATGATAGACGTCCCGTCACCCTCGTCCCTGGAATGGGGCTTGTGTCTCGTGACACTAGGATTCTGCTGGTGGAGATATAGGTAAGATCAATAAAGATTTGTTCAGTAAATTAGGTCAGGACGGAGTGTACACTCACTTCTACACTAATTCAATTAGACATTGAGTTCTTACTGAAACCTTGACCATGCACGTTTTCCCAGATTTTTATAATGACATGCTTGTGAACTGCCCTCTAGTCAAAGTTAAACTTTGTCAAATACCTTGGCATTTCCAGTACTCATAAATTACTAACGGAAATATGTATGAAGCTAACGGGGCCAAACTCTTTAGACTTTGGAATGGGAGAGTATCGTGGAATTAAATCGTCCTCGAGTATTGGACAAATTGGATTATTACGAAAGTTACATGCAAAACAACAAGTTTACTTGTTAGGCGTGTGCCATCTGCAAAATACCATGTTTTACGTAGATTCCATCAGTGGGATGAGTACCTTCCATGAGAAATTTATTTCCCAATTGATGTATATTGTCAATGACGCACTGGTATAATGAATATAAGCCTTAGAACAAAATTTCAGTGATTCTTTAAGGTTGGAATTACTCCAAACCGTTAGTGTACACTTGTTCGATGTGCTACAGTTGTACAACATGAGGCTGGTCTTGTCACGAACTACCTTAATCTTAAGGACGGCATTACATGGATACTTTTATTGTTCAATGTGACACTGAAAATTAATGCCATGCTGTAATTATAATTCCAAGTTTAACTCACGATTATAACTCTCGTTTAATTCTGAGTCTTCCAACTTGAAGATTTTGTTCCTGTAGGAAAATCAAGAGTGAATTCTGCATCTCAGAATTCTCCCACGGTTGATATGCTCGAGAGCAAAAGCATGAATGACAATCTCTGGTGCAAGAAATTGCTAAAATGACCCTGAGGAGCATAACCCATGTTTAATCATAAAGAATGAATGGACGCACACGACACGCAGCTTTTACACACGCACCAAACTACATAAACATGGTATTAACAAGCGTTTAAGCGCAATTACCGTAAGCCACGTTAGGTATGTTGGGATGTACTGTAGTATGAAAATGATTACGCAATCTTGTAAAATTGTCTCAAGTGATAGTGACATGTGTCCCATCTTTATTAGACCAGATACCTGTAGGCAAACAGGTACCTGCAAGTCCAACTGCATCGTTTCAATGAGGATTTACAATGAGCGTAGATAGATTTAAGTGCATCCCTTAATTTCATGCTCACTGATCAACACTCTATTAATGACAAGTTGGTTACCGCGCGTAAATTTAAAAATGGATGTGATACAAGCATCACATTTGAAAAATGTTTAGTTTTTATGAATCTCGCAGCAAATGTCAAGGTGAACTAGAAACGGTGTGAATGTTGTGATAATGACCAGGATTATCGTTGGCACTAGGGTTTTAGGCTGTGGACAATCAGATAAAGGCTTAAAGCGAGTAGTATTTGATTCATCATTCATCATCATGGCTAGAAGTTTAGGTGTGATGCAGTGTGTAAAAGAAATACGACGTTAGGATGGGTATAGGAAATAAAATGTCTAATTCAATCTAGCGTGACGGTTAACACGACCGTGCGAAAATGAACGTGGCCAACTATACCGACTAGGATTCTCTCAAGGAACAATTATACACGTTTTGTCCTTCCTATGGAGCCTACTTGGGGAATTAACTGAAAGGAACTTAAAACAATAAATAGTCACGAAAAAATTGAAATTCTTAAGCCTCGTTCTCGATTCGGGTACTAACTTTCCTAATTTTGTAATCAAATTGTTGGAAGTTGGAAATGAAAAAGTGTAAAGAGAATTGTCTATTGTTACTGTAATAGCTTTTTATTAGAAATGATAATTGGCAAAAAAAATAGGGAGATTACGCCTGATAATAAATTACTACTTGAAATCTCAAGGGGATTCACTTGATCGCTTGTGTACTAAAGCAAGACTTAGAATTCACTTCCCTTTAGAAGCAAATGCCTTAGAGAAAATTGCAGAGTTTTGGTTACTGAAATATATAAGAGACAAGATTGTGCGGGGAAGATTGAGTAGTTTGATTATTTAAAGCTTCTGAAGATTAAATTGTTAGACACGACTTTGTAATGTAAAAGTCATAAAATTCACCCACTTTTTGTTTCCAATGGATCTTTCAAAGACTCTCCATGTCTTACAGTAAAAGATCAAGGCAATAAGCAATTCTTTAATTATAGAGGATAAATAGCAGAAACGAGGTGAAAATGTAATTGAGTGATTTGGCCAAGTTTAAAATTTGCTTGAATGGTGAATTGTATGATATTTGGTGAATTCGTGACAATTCTGCCGAAGCAGTTATTACTCTCTGAATCAGCCTCCATTCAAGATGACTCATGAAATGATTCACAAAACGACGAAACGTGTTATCTGAAACGTTTTGTAGTGATTCATCCGTGAATGCATTTAATAAGCACGTTACATTCTCCTTCCATTGGCTCCATACATAGATTGATCCTATGATCAAAATTAAATTGAGATAAGCTTATCTACTCCATCAAAAGTTACTTCATCGTTAAAATAACTATAAACAATTGTTTGGCTTGGCTTCTCGGTACAGCATTCTTAAGAAGATTATCAATGATTATTCTGTTTTCCTATATGCTTATGCAGTTGGCAAGAAACCAGCAAAAGATCGACTAAAACAACCACACGTGTGCTTCATTTAATGTAGTGATTTCCGAATTATTTTGTCCTCTCAGCTTCAGTGGATAAACCCGTAATAAAAATAGGCTTAGTTTGAATTTTTTCTGTTATTTAAACTTTTAAATTTCGCAACATCTTCAGAAGAAATCAAAACAAATAAAAGTACTGAGAGCTTATGAGAATATGAATTTAAACGGTGCCTAACAGAAAATGGGTTATCTAACTCAATCACACTAAAGTAATGATGCGGTCAAAGGAGAGAATTTACGCTGAAAGTGCATAATTTTTGCATCGATACAGTTCTTTATTATTAACCTATCCCGCAATTATTGAATAAAAATGTGAGGGTGTATGGTGTAATGGTGTATCATTCAATATTTTATTCAGATTCTATATCCCTATCCTGAAATATTTACTTTAAATTTCGATTGGTTTACAGAATTTTCTTATGATAGGTTAGTAAGCTGAATTTGTAGCATTTTCCTTCCTTCTCAAATCTTATCTGTTGCCGTTGCTATAATTGCATTGCTTCGTATATGAGATATAAATTCTGTCCAACTCGATTTTTCTTCTCTGACTACGATCTGTTTACATTTTTATTCAAACGAAAAATTTACCTGTTATTCAAATTTAATTTTATTTCGATTGAATATATACGGTTAAGTTTTAAGAACTTCCCGATCTCGACTAGAGAAAAAGTAATCGTCGAATTTTAGATTCATGCAAATGTTTGATCTTTCTTGTTGCCTGTTTTAAATTTTCAAGCGTACATTCTTCCGGGAGGAATGTAAACGAATCAAGCTATCAAGTTTGAATCAATTTGTCCCCAGAAGAGATCATGACACTTTAGAGAATGTAGATAAGTGCTTAACTGAAAGTTGTGCTACCTGCTTATGTCATCTCGAGGCAGATGCACTGTCAGCAACAGTTTTGGAGGCTAGTCATTTAGTCAACCAGAAGACGATTGAATAGACGGGATAGATAAATGTTCGAAGAGTGAAGCAGTAGCATTGATGGTTTGAAAATTTTTTGGGTCAAGATTTTTCACTATTTACACTACGCGTTACACTTTCGAGGTGAATGAGTAAACAGCATTGTTACATCTTAATACTTTTGAATAGTTGTAAACAAAAGCTACTATATTTTTGACTAAGAGCGTTATCTAATCTTGAGTATCGCTATGGAGTTCTGCTCATACACAATACGAAAGTTTGAAAAGGACGACTTCTCCCTTGACTCCTCTTGACTCTTCACCTAACCAAAGGACGTTATGGTCAAGTTGGTGTAGTAAGGGACATTGGCTTTTGTTGGACTGTCTTGCATTCAATTTCTAACCCAATTTCCGGCATTTTTCATCAACCTATTGTATACACGAGCTAGACTATAATCTGGGAAATTACATACAAACAATATAATGATCTCCAAGATAAAGTAAATCTGCAAGCGTAACGTTAAGGACTAACAGCATGAGATAAAGAGATTGTGAGGTGTCTGTTATTAGCAACAAACAGTAAATTTCATATGAGCAACGCTTCTAGGCCCAAACGGCCGTAAGTGATTATATTATTAGAAACCGTATATTTTTATTAATTAGCAATGAATACTAACTGCTTCCATGATTAGCACATTGATAAGCTCTAAAAATAAAATAAATGAGAATCATAAATACTTGCCGTCGCGGAAAAATATTTATTTCTATTTAAAATCCTGACGAAATGCAAAAAATGAAACGCAAAATCGCAAATCCAATCCCGTTATCAAAAATATTGTCAAGCTATTTGCTTTGGAAGGTTGTCAAGCGTTTTGCATCATTGTACCCTTAAGCTGTTCTGCTTGTCACTAAAGTTACCTAAGCAAACCCAGAAGTTTCAAGAGGCATTATTTACCACTCTCCAAAGGTGTGTGTACTCCATAGGTTCGCGTTGATTGGTTAACTCTAACGATCAAATATCACCGGCTATCTGTCACCAATTTAGAACGCCAAGCAATGGCCTAGCCTAAGCAAGCCATAACCTATGGCCAAAGTTTTAATTAGAAAATGAGAAAATTTAACTAATTAGTAGAATATATTTAATTAGATTGTAACTTGATTTGATAACGAAGGAAAAAATAAAATATCTTAGGGTTGAATTGAACGGTTAGAAAACTAAGCTTTGTTGTACTACCATGTAGGTGTATGCATCTGGGCATGATGACAAAACCCAAGAATGAGTCAGGGTCGGTCGTCGTGGTGACATCAGAGAATGCAAGTGAAAACGTGTTTACCTTGCCACTGCAAACTCCATCTCCATTCTCTACTCTCTGAAGTGGTAGACATTGAACCACCTCTCTAAGTAGGTGCTTGAGTACATACGAATTAGGCTACGTCGAATACTAGTTTAACCACAGAGCTTTGTACGCTTCACATGTTCGGAAACCATCTAAATTACTTGTACTTTTTGATGATTTTGCTGATACTTGAGCGATTCCTGTACACTTGCCTACCCCAAAAAAATCGTTTTGTGTTATACGTATGGCTTGCCCCTGAGGACGTTAATGATGGTAGTGTTCACTGAATTTCTTTTGTTCCTTCATCTCAGTCGCGAGCCAAAGCATGAGAGTGAGTACTATCGCCCTTTAAAAAATATTCCCATAATTTGCCTTCTCTAAACTCGAGGTAGAAATGCATGGATTGGTTAGGGACACGCCTCCAATTTCAATTTACGATTTACGCACTCCACATCATTTACTGACCTACAAAATGCATTGGATACAATAACCGTTGTTTTTAGTTCGCAAGTTTCAAAGAATGACAAACGTCTTGTTTTCCATCCACAGGGGGACCAGTGCACCCAACGTTGTACGCATGCTTCTCAAAAAACTGGAAGTGTTTTTAGTACCTTCACGTACAAAATGCGGAGACTATGTGAATATCAGAGAAGAGTGTTATCTGCATGGAATTCCTCAAACAAAATCTGAACTGAAGCCTAGACGATATGGGAGGAAACCGGAGAACCTTAATAAGCCAGTGAAAGATCTCAACTTTTATCGAACAGCGAATGGTCTTACACACAGACATAAGGAAGGAGAAGAGATTGAACGGCTTTTATGTTCCGTTTGTTGCCATCCACAAAAGCAGGCATGTTTTTTTTTTGATTTTTTATGTCATCTTTCATTATCTCAAGTAGTATGGACTATGGAGTAACCTCCAAAAATTTTTCAAAATAATTTCAACAAGCCACACTTCACATAGGGATGATGAAGTCCTATACGCTTTGGAGTGTTTTTCTCAGTCAATTTGAAATTAAAATTATTGAATTACCTAACAACGTTAGCATTATCTTAGAGTTAGGAATGTTACCATACTTATCATTCATACTTGGTATGCAGTTGGCGTACCATTGGATACATTGTTATTCATCAAAGTTTGAAAAAATGTTTACCAGCCAACCTCAGCCAACCTCTCGATAACCACAGTGCGTTTTTGATTGATTGCATATTCATGAAAATGAGAATAGTTTGCCATTAAGGAGAAACATTTTTTGCAGAAGACGGACTTGTGCAACAATGAATGCAGGAGGTTACTAACTAAACACTTTTTTATTTAGGGTGGATTGAGACATGAGCGAAGGACTGCAAGTACAGACCTAAAGAACTGCCTTGATTGTGACACAAGAGCCCCTAATAACCCTTGGTATATAAGACTCTGCGCTTTCTTCGTATTCTTCTGGAGAAAATGGTTCATTGGGGAACAGTACTTCATGGTGAAGCTGAAAGATGTAAGTGTAAATAATTTAGCGAATGGAAAAGCTGAATGTAGATTTTTAATGTAATAATTTATCCTAACAGATGATGGGAGATACAAAGGTTAATCATGCGATTGAAGAAGCAGCCCAGTTCGAAATGCCTCCTAATGCTCCCCCCGGTACCTACGAGAAACTCGTGGCGAAACATAGAAACAGGACGGAACGTGTTGTTTCTGGAATGCGGGCGAAACAAGCATCCAATCCGTGGTTTTCCTATTTTGTTCGGTAAGAATCGCTTAAATGATATAACCATCCCTTCCTTTTGAGGGAATCTTTCCTGTCCTAGATTAAACTTATCAATTGGCAAGGGACACCAGAAGCCTTGATCTTCAGCCAAAGTACTAGCATATCAGAATTATATTAATCGATACACTCCTTTCGCTCCAAATGCCAGTCTTCCTTCGAATAGGGTTTTGACCCACCCACCGCAACTGTAAATGTATAGCATTAATTTTCAATCAATTTAATTCTACGTATTTTTTTTGTTAATGTCTATATAAAAAATTAGTAGCTCTTAAGTCTCGTTCTTCAGTACAAAATACAAGAGCCCAATTGGTTTTGGATTGTTTTTGTCGCAGTAGGTACTTTAGCTCTACCTGGTCAAAACAATGAGCCTACAACTTTGTCAATTTTTTGGTGAAGCTCTCTCAATTATAAATGAGGGTCAAGCAGTCATTATCAAGTTTTTTTTGAAATTATTTTGTAATCAACGGAGAGCATAGCATAATCATGATCAGCCTGCATACGACACACATTTCAGACAAATGCACTAAGCTACAGTGTCAAAGCTCCTTGGTGACAATGGAGCTTTGGCTGAAGAAATTCCCTGCTTTACGTCTTTGTTATCATCTTCAACAAGTAAAAATGTAATTTTGTACTAACAAGTTATTGTTCAAATGTGTAACCTCCAACCTCCAAGAGGCTTTAGTAATGTATAGAATTTTAGAATTGCTGAAAAATGTATGGAGTGTAGGCCTCCCTCCCACATTTAATTATTTAGTTCACACATCCTACAAAATGGCACTTGTGCAGTGAAATACACTCTCTTGTTGAAATGTTTACGATACCCTCCAAATTAAACGGTTGTACTATGACTAAAAATCTAATTTGATTCATCACATTGTGCCTAGTTTTTGTACGATGCATTTTTTATAATTGATTTGGCTAGCTAGAACGTTACAAAGATGGAATTTGTAGGTTTGCACTGTGACGTTTAGAGACGACGAATGACCGCATCAGGCACAACCACCAAGACATTTCGATTGTACCTTGACTCCATTCTAGGTCAGATGAGACTCATGAAGTCATGAGTATGACTGATACAATACGATATGAGGACTGGTGAATTTATAAAACTTTTAGAGTGCAAGTTCAAGTTACGCAAGTGTGGCTTTGCTTGTTTGAAATTGCAAGCGTACACACAACTACTATGCCAAGGGTTTTTGCTTGTGTCCTAGTCTGTCTCTTTACTTTAATGCCTTTTTTTCTCAATCGATATCAAGGTAACACGCTTTAATGGGCAAATGGAAGCAATTAATTTGTAAGTGGAAGCGTATGTTATATGAGTCATATTAATTTGTAGGCGAAAGTTTACTCGATGTGTGGCACTAAGTGTATTCGTAATTTGGCCCAGATTTTATCCCGAAAAATATTTTACGATTTTGGTCTACGCTCTCGACTCAATTATAAATGCCTGTTGCTTTATTACCTTTTTGACTTGATAATTCGACTGAAGAATTTAATGTACTTTTTTTATAGAGTTGCATCCTGGATCATTGGAAAAACTTTGGGGAGAATATATCCACAAATATTGGTGCGTAGGAGTCAGATCGAAGTGATTCGGAAGGCTCGCGAGTCTGGGAATCCTATTGTGTACTTGCCCGTGCATAGGAGTCACGTGGACTATGTCTTGGTGTCCTGGGTGCTCGTCGCTTGTGACATCAGAGCTCCTTTAGTAGCTGCGGGGGATAACCTAAACATCCCTATTTTCAGGTATAAAATATTACTTTTCACAATTGACCTCATTACAATTTACGATTCGTATATAAAAAACGAAAGGCTGTCGAACTGTACCTTGTTCCTGTCGAATGCGAATGAGATTGATTTTTTTAATAAATTTATGATTTGTTGAATGAGTCTGTTTGATTGGTTTCTTAGTTTATTGATGAGAAGCGTTGGAGGCTTCTTCATCAAGCGGAGATTAGACTGTAGGGAAGGGAAGAGGGATATTGTGTACAGGGCCATATTACACTCTTACATGACACGTACGTTGACAGATGACAATGATCTTGAGTTTTTCTGCGAGGGTGGGCGCACACGAACGGGAAAACCTTGTTTGCCTAAAGGTATGTTCTTCACTTTCAAACACAAAATTGAAGATAGTGTTTGGAGTTTATGTCATCTCATGCATTTGATGATTATTATTAGGTGGTCTCCTTAGCATTGTTGTGGACACTTTGATGTCAAACAAGGTAGATGACTTGCTCATTGTCCCGGTGAACTTTAGTTATGAGCGTTTACTCGAAGGAAACTTCATCAGGGAGCAGTTGGGACGACCCAAGGTTTCTGAAAGTTTCGCTTCCGCTGCGCTTGGTCTTTGGAACTCATTACAGGCGAAGTTTGGCAGTGCTCGAATTGACTTTGGACAGCCCTTCTCGCTTAGGGTAAGCTGCATTTTTGGAGTAAAAGAGTTTTAAAAAAAATTTAGGAAGGTAATCTAAACGGAAGTATCGTGAATTGAATTTTTATAGGAGTTTATCCATGCCTACCAGCTTGGCAAGATGTCACCTTCCTTGACCTACCCTCTGCATAATAATAATGAGCAAGAGAAAAGTGGAATTGTCGCAGATTCCCCTACCAAGTCTACTATATGCTCGCTGGAGATTGATTCCGTGGAACAGAGAGAACTTGTAAATAATTTGGCGAAACATGTGGTCTATGGTAAGTCCATCTTTTTTAAAGTTTAGTCTTCGATGAGTTTTTTGTCGAATAACCGTGTGATATGCAATTCATTTTTATAGACGGTCAAAAGTGCTTCAGCATGATGTCCACAAACGCGATAGCGTTTCTCCTCCTGAATAAATACAGAAAAGGTGTTACGACAGACGAATTATCTAAGGAAATTGAGGCACTAGTGGAGGAAATGTTAGAGAGAGGGTATGACGTAGGTATCTCTGGAGATATTAATGATGTTATCAAACACGGGGTAAGTTTAACGGTTAAAAATCTTTTCATGACTAAAAATTTACCATGGCTTGGTTGTTTAAAATAGTTTCAAAATTATGACTTTAGCTTGCTGTCCTCGGACCAGCCTTAGTTCGCCAGGAGAGGAAGCCATCAGTTCAAGGTTCATATTTTATGGTGCGACCAGTGACTATTCTTCCAAATATTATTGAATTAGCTTACTACTCGAACTGTGTGTTACCAGCTTATGCTTTGGAAGCAGTTGTTGGTAAGCCTCACCAAAAGATTTATCCTGAATGCTGTAGGTCTGCAAATTACTTAATTTAATTTCATAATTTGCACGTTTTCAGCTACGAGTGTGTCAGTAATGTCCTCCCGCTCGTTGGAGTCAGACTTGGAGTCTATCAGTATTGACGAAAATCTACTGGTAGGAACTTGCCTGGAGTGCTGTGAGATTTTGCAGCATGAATTTATTTTCGCTCCTCCATGCACCCATTTGGAGGATGCCGTGAGAAGTACAATAAATTATATGATTAAGAAAAACATTTTTATCAGGACGGTAAGTACCACACAATTTTAAATAAATAATCAAGCTCAAGCCCTCTAAGTCTTTCAAAGTAAATCTAAATTTATTGTATACTTAGGAGTCGCAAGGGCGGAAGCTACTCCAAATCCAAGACAAATCTCATGTTCAAAGGGTGACGTTCCTCACAAACCTTGTTCAGCCTATTCTTGACACGTACCATATCTGTTCATGTGTCCTTAGTCGTCTCGTGGGACATGAAGTTTCAGAGAAGCAGCTGCAAATGGATATCCTAGCGGAAATCAAAAACCTACTGCAGCAAGATGCCTTAACTTATGGTAACAATTTAAACTTAGCTGAAGAATTCAATCAAGTTTAAAAAAAATATTTAATCCTATCATCTTTTTCCATAGGCGAAAGTTTAGCCATGGACCCTATTCGCAACTTCATCAAGCTAATGATTTCCTGGGAGGTGGTGGAGTCTTATCGTTACGACCGTACTACAATCTACTATCTACACGATCACTTCGACTCCACTCGTAGCATGGAGCAAGTCATTCAGAGAATCCAAAGATTCAGAGTTTCCGAATGAATCTAGAGATTCTATTAAAGTACATGCCATTCCAACAATGACTCAACTCAAGACTCATCATCAGTGGAATTTTGTTGTTTTATTTTAGCTCTTAAGAAGGGTAACTTTAGCCTCTAAAATATTGTACAGTACCTTATCCTAAGTTATAGACTTGAGAAAATGTTATTATATATCATGTTATCTAAACTACAAATTCTATCTATTTTTTAGCGGTACACCCGACGAACTGAATATTTTGTATACAGTACATCACATCCTTTATCCCTAGACTATATCCGTTTATAATCTACTTATATATATTCTAATCATTGACCAATAGTCTTCTGAATCTCTATAGAGACTCCAGAGACTACGGCGAGTATTTACCTTAAGTTAATATATCAATTTGAGATGGAAGCCATCTGGTAAGATTTAGTCTAAAATATAAAACGGTTTTGAGGACACTATTAAAAGTCAATGTTCTGAAGGGAGATACAATGTGATATAATTTATTCCGCTTTTTTGTTTCGAGGTTGTATCTTTATCTACATTTTAAAGTTTTAAGTTTATGTAAATCCGTAAATGATGAAATGACGCAAGAAAAAAAATCGACTTATTGATATAAACAAATAAATAAAAATATTTACTGTATACTATCTTGATTGGTTTTTTATTGTTTTTTATGAATTACAAATTCAATTCATAGTTTGGTGTTATACTTAAACTCTTATTTCCACAAAAATGAGAGAAAGTATGTAGTCATTTAGTAACATTTAAAGTATTTTTTTACGATTGGAACGTACAGTATGTTTATACTAAACTGATTGGTTGTGATTGTCATGTCAGTTTAAACAACAGTTCCAGTTTACACAGTTTTTCGATTACGGAAGTCATACGTTTGTACAATAGGAAGCTTATCTCGTTTGGAGGGAGGATGTCTGACTGGATAAGAGATTAGAAGGCATTTTCTATATTTTTCTCCTCGCCGGTGACCCTGAAACTGCGTTTCATTACGCCAAACTCATTCTTGAACTCGTCGCTTTGCGGATAAACGTAGAATGGTGTTTCCTCTGAAATGCATTGGTCTATTACGTGCGCTACACCGTTCGTTAGACTTATGTCGGATTTGAGGATCCTCACTTTCCCATTTATTCCTCTTATGGATTCTGTAAAAGAGTGAAAGTATTTAAAGATTGTAATTGATTGAAACTAGAAAATCATAAAACTATTTATTAGGAGACGTACTGGAGAACACATCGCTGCAAGTTTGCAGCTTAATCTCTTTCTCGTAGTTTGTTAGGAGGAACTCGTTATTAATAACACCGCTACTGTAGTAGGTACCGTTTACCATGTGGTAGTTGATAAAGTCTGAAAAAATGGAAAATAATTTGTGATAATGAAATTAGAAAATATTTTGTGGTACATAAGAATCGTTCCTTACTTTTCACTTTGTCTTTGTCGTTAAGGAACGTAGAGTCATTTAGCTTTCGCACGGCTTCATTCACGGGAATGAAGACAGTGATTGGGGAGTCTTCCTGAAACCTTTGTACCATGTCTGCTTGCTTTACGAGATTCCAAAAGCCTGTAATTTTTAATATTTACTTAAAGTGATAGTTTTACTAAAAGACGATATATTTTGTGGAGTGAAGAATGTTTTGGACTGACCTTCAAATTCTAGTTTTTCACTGAGGAACTGAGCCCCGTTTCTAGGAAGATTTGGCATGAGCACCTTATTCACAATGTGGACTCTACCGTTGCTCGTCAAAATGTCTCCGATCTCAACCTCAGATCCGTCTAGAGTAATAGTTCTCTGTAAAAAAGTATAAAAGAAGTTCGGGGCAATGTGAGAATATTTTAATATTGGAATGTGGAAGGTGGAATATAGCATAGTGAATTAAGAAAGTTTCTTTTTTGCTGTACGTAGGAATTTCCAGGTTGATAAATATTAGCCCTTATCCTATTCCCTCCAGGTCTGGCGCTCAAAATGAGTTCCTCGTTTTTCAGAATATCCAGTGGCAGATCTTCCTTCACTAGATGGTTAAGTACCAGAGCCTTTTTCAGCTTGGTGTCGGCGTCCAGACTTTCCCTGAACCACTTGGGGAGACGTCGGAAGGCAGCATCCGATGGAAGAAATAGGGTGTAATTTCCTAAGAAAAGAAAAATGAACGAAGAACGATTATAACCGTTTAATGGTTAAGGAGGAATCTTGTTGCATTGCTTGATTCTGGTGGTGACTTACTTGTGCGATCAACAAGTGGAGACAAACCGGAAGTATCAATGAGAGATCTCATGGTTTTAAACTCTAGCACAGTGAGAAGATCGAGCGTTGGGCAAGGGAACAACTTCTTGTTTGGTAAGGGAGGGCTAGCAGCGAGTTGCCTAACACTGCTGAAATGGAAACCGTTGGGAATGTAAGGTCGCAAAAATGGGCTAGCGCATGTTGGTCTTGGGTGATCAGGCTGCTTAGATGGGACAACGGGAGTGAGTCCTGGTTGGGTATGATTTAAAGAAGGAGGTGGGGTAAGGTTGGGGGACAAAGGAGGTGGTGGGATAAATGGTCCATCTGGTAGTCCAGGGTTTACTAGCACATTCATAGGTCCGTATGGCAAAATTGGTTGATGTTTATTAAATTCCTTAGGATCTATAGGTGTCAAAGTGGGATTCACATAAAGTGGCTGTCCAGGATGAACTGGGTCAACTAGCATAGGAAGATTTGGATAGACGTCTACAGGATTTACTTGAATTGGACTCGAGATCTCAGGTAAGGTTGGGTTCACTTTGACAGGATCGATTGGATTTAATACAGAAGGCGTGACCTTAACAGGATCCTTAGGATTCACTGGGTCCACTAACATTGGTTTTCCAGGGTTTATTGGATTAGTCGGTCCTACAAGAACTGGAGATTGAGGTAATACCTGATTAGGTTGAACTGGCTGAGGACCAATAGGATTAGGTAAAGGACGCTGTATGTTCTGGCCTGGCACGGGCTGAAACTGTCCCGGGAACTGAGGATTTTGTCCAGGCAATGGCTTAAATCCAGGCATGGGGTGATGTATTGGAGGTGGAGGAGGAAATTGGTACGCCCCAGGAGGAGGTGGTGGTGGTAAGTTGTCCACAGACACTGGACGTGGATAACCTTGCGGAACATCTTGGTTAAAACCCTCCCCGAATCCTGGAGGTCTCATTTGCCCAGGCATTACTGGCGGAAATGGGCAATGTAAGGGTAATACCATTGGCGATGGAGTAGTAGTCGTAGTCATCGTCGGACAAGGGTAACCATAAGGAGTGAACTCATGCACATTATCACCCGGCTGAAATTGCTTCATCGTTCCAATACCGAAAAGATTGAGGAACTTTTTAAATCTAGACTTTTCCTGGGACTGCTCCAACAAATAATTTTCTCCATCTTCTCCACTCGCAAAACAACTTAAAAAAGTCACTAATACAACCACCTTTAGAAAAACTAGCTTCATTTTGAACTCCAACTGGAACTACTCGTTGCCTAGACTCACTCACAAATTATGTGTTCAACACTGGACCGCTGTTGAGGAACTGAAGAAAAAACCTGAGCACTCTCCGATTTTATTCAGGAGCGTTCCCTCTTGGAATCTAGACAAAGGTTTCTTAACTCTCGAGAAAACAAGCTCGTTTCTTTGTTATGCAGAACGAAAGCCCTCAAAAAACACGTAAAAAAGATTACGAAATAGGCCATCCAGATCGAACATTCATCAAACCCATAAAACATTCCCTTCTTTACCTGGATGAAATACCTTTGACTACCTGAGATCATAATCATGAAATCTTGAGATGCGTAGCAAGTAGTTAAACGATAAGCTTTATGCGTAAACACATCAGCCTCATTTTGACTCCTCCTTAGGTCTACTTCCCTTACTTCCTAAAGCTCATTATTGCCTGCGAAAGTGTTTCAGGTGAGATGCAAGATATGAACTTGTAAAAGGTCTAGTTTACACAATAACTTCCAGAAATATGTCTCCAGATACTAATTCACTTTTTAAAAATTTTCAAACATTCTTTGAAAGCTCTGCTGGGATGGTTTGTCGGAATTCTATAAAAACTATCGATAAAATGAATTTTTTACTATCTTGGTACCGCTTCATAAACCTAAGTTTAAACATAGGTCTGATCCTACCCGTAAATATGAAAACGATTAAAAACAAAACTTGAGAGCTAAGAATAATGACTTTATAAAAAAAACGCTTAACATTCCTAGACTATATTTATTTATCCTGTTGTAAAAAAGCGAGACAGTGATTACACGCAGACTCAAAGTCTCACGCCGATTAGAATATTTTGCGTAGCTACCCTAATCCCTTAATTGACAGATGCGGTACTGTGTGCCTATGGTCTTGGTATATATGGGTTGATCTTTGATCTAAGCTGGTTATACCGAAGAGTAAAGAGATGAAGTTTTTGTAAATACAAAATCAATGCAAAAACCATTCCAGTCAAATGCAAAGAACTTTAAACAAACATTTTGGGGCAATGCAAAACACTGTCATTTTATTTTTTTATTTAAGGCTAATCTTATAAAGCTATTTTTAAAGCTCATTTAAAGTATATTTAATTTTTGGCCAACTTAACTATATTTTAAGGAAATAATAATAGTATTCCAGTCATATAATTATATAATCCATACACCACTAATTCCGCATGCATTCAATGTTCTTAAGAAGGAAGACAAAGTTGATAATAGAAAAATGAAAAGGATAGGTCGGGAGTCGGGGTGTTTTCTTCAAAGGAAAATAAAATTGAAACCTACAATCTTGAACTAGTGTAAATTTTTTAAGGAAAGGGAATTTTTAAGAGATATTACAAGGTAAAATGTAAACTTGTTTTTATCCTAATGTATAGCTTGTCCTTGACCCAGTCCTTTTTCATTTTGTAAGTATAACAAACAAAACACTTTTGAGAAAGAAAGAGATCAGGAAGGGGAGAACGAATGTGTTTCACTATGGTTAACATTTTCAAGGAGTAATTCAGGTAGCTCATTGTAAGACAGCAACAGATCAAATTTTACCATCCAATGGAATTTATATTTTCATCAAAAACTTTAAAATAAGTAATCAAGCGAAAATTATGGGAAATTATATTCCATTCATTTATATCTGAACTTGACCAGCTTAAGGTTAACTATTTCATTTATTTTAAATCTAGAAATAATACTCTTGTTCTTTAATTGCAGTTACGTTGCACACACAAATTATTAAAATCCTCCAATCCAAGTAGGTTACAAATCAATCAAATGAAAGGAAAATTGTACCAGGAAATGATTCAAAGTAGGTCGAACAGAAAAGAGAAAGTTACTACCGGAGTGGAGTGACCCACTCTAGATAGTCATCGAGATGGAATGTAATTCTAAAGGACAGTTCTCTAACGTAACACCCTTGTACCTGGAGATACAGGTGTATTCATTAACAAAAAGGTAATTCGTTTCATTCATTTTCATGGTTCTGGTCAACTGAGGCATTGAACTTGAAACTTTTACATATTTTAATAAAAAGGGTCGAGGTAAAATCTGGTCAAGGTTGACCTTCTTTTCAAAAAAAAAAAAAAACCTTCTCCTTCTCTGAATCGTTTCCTGGTATAATTTTCCTTTCATTTGCATCAAGATAAACTATACCAATTGAATCGTGACCTACTCGGGCGGGAGGATTTTAACCATTTTGTGGCCAATCTTTATATATTAAATTCTCTAACTGTAATTAAAGGTCAATCAATTTTATAACTGTATGAATATAATTTCTAGATGTAAAACAAATGATATAAATTAAGCTACACCTTTGGTTCGTTAAGTACAGTTATAAATGACTGGAATACTATTTCTCACAATTTTTGCTAAAATCTTGATATGCTGGATATAAATCCGATTAGATCAGGTAAAATTTGGACCATTACGGTGTGACAATGAGCTAGCTGAATTACTTCTAGAAAATGTTTGCTACAATGAAACACATTTGTTCTCCCTTCCTGATCTTCCATTCTCAAAAGTAATTTGTTTGCTACACTTAAAAACGAAATAAGTGATCAATAATTATGTTTACATTTTAATGAATAACCTTACTAGTATAGTTGAATATTGTATTCCATCCTGATTTACTCTTAATTAAAGCTGGTACGGGATCCAATCTGAAAGTGTACACAATGATGTCAAAAATGCATATTTAAATAATTTAATTTGCATTCTCAAATATAAATGCTGTTTTTGAGAGCTGAATAAGTTTTGTTTAACTTACGTGTACACCCGTTTCGATAAGACCGTGTATGATAAGGACTTGATCGTTTTAACCTCCTATCATTTTCTTATATATCCTTTATAATTGCTAAATCTAAAGCTGCTGCGGCTGTAATCCTTTCCTTAGGGTCGATCTTTAACATTCTTTCCAAATATTGGACGAATTGTTCGTCCTTTCCACTCAACGGCAAAGAAAGACGATTATCGCTCTTCTTTTGCAAGAGGGTAAGTATATCTGTAGCCTGGGCATTCCTTCCAGCGTCCTCCATTAGAGAAAGATGGGGCCTTTGGTTCACTCGACGGCTAGGTCCTGCAACGGGTTCGAATATATCCACGCCGCGTTGAGCTTTGAGTCTTTGGAATTTTCTGCTTCTCATGTGTGCTGGGATCCCCCCACAAACATCAGCTATCAGATGAAATTGATTATCCTGAAATGATTTAAACATGTCTGAGTACTCGCATCTTATGTATAAACAAAGGTTCCAGTTTTGGTGAAACGACTGAGGCACTAAGATTATCTGGTTTTAATTACCGAACTATGACCACAGAACAAAACCTGGCCACTGAACATTTCCGCTGCGATACAACCCACGCTCCAGATATCTACGGCCTGGTCAAACGGGAGATCAAGTAAAACCTCTGGAGATCTATAATACCGAGTCTGCATGTACGCTTGTCTATTCTACAAGTTGAATAAAGTTTATAACCCAAAATAAATTTTAGCAGATGAACATTCTTGCAATCAATCTATATATGTCCCTTATCAAATCAAACGCAAGTATGATATGTTGTATTGTATCTAACTCACCCGTTGGTTAGCCATTTGGTAACTGCCGAAATCAATCACCTTAATATCTAGCGCTTTCCTGTCCTCCACCATGATATTGTCAGGTTTAAGGTCGCAGTGTATAATATTGTGACGATGGAGGAATTGAAGCGCAACCAAAAGTTGATTCACTACCCAAGTGATGTCAGAAATGTTCGGACGACTCTTCTTCCTCTGGTTCTTCTCACGCTCGTCCAGATAATTTCTTAAGGACTGTGGATATAACTCAAACACAAAATAGTGTCGATTCATCCAGCAGAAGCCTTGGATGAGTTGTACTAAAAAATGGATTTAGGCATAAAGGCATCAACTTTAAAATGCTCCAGTGTATGACTCAACTATAATAAAGCTAAACGTCTGGTCGAGCGTCAGGAGCCCTATCATGTGTATGTAAAGGGATTTATGTATCCTTCCTACACTGTTTAGAATGGGGGTTGTCTAGTCATTATCATTAGGCTACATTAACAGAAACCTTGTCGCCCTGACAATATCGTGACCTCTTTTTCCATAATTAACTCGGGATTCTATACTTCCACATATTAATCCCATATTACTCCAACTCTTTCATTCAGTTTGGATTTTGGATGTTGCAACCCTTTGATATCTTTGCAAAGCTACGTATTTAATAGCTTTATTTTGCATACATCTAAAATTTTGTGTACTTGCAGTACCTTAAGCGCGGTCAGAATATAAAACTCACGGTAAATATAACCTGTAGCCAAGTTTCCATGTGAGACCACGGTTATCCATCACAATAATGTGCCGCTGCGATACACAGCGAAAGCAGTTTGTGTTATCTATGTCATCAGAGATCCTTTACTTCAATGCTATAACCTAACCCCTTTGACTCAGTTTATATGAACCTTACAATTTCATTATCAGCTACGTTTTCATACAGCTTTAGTAAACTTACTGCAGTTATACTCGCCATTTGGGTCAAGAGCTGTAAGTTTTCTTAATATGGCCAACTCCCGTTCCCCCTCGTTGTCCATCCCTAAGCCAGTCTCACGGGTCACTTTGATGGCTACCACTTTGCGGCCGCGTCTGGTATCGTAGGCTCTAACAACCTACCAATACGAAAGTCAGATTGCAGACAGATTTCAAACTCTACAGCAGGTAAAATTTAGAAAGCAGGAATTGTTTGCGTTTTACCCGCCCGAATGTTCCTTCCCCTATTTTTTCATCAACCTCGTAACGTTGACGAATTACAAAGCCATTGGTGCAGATATCATTGAGTCTTAAATCCCCCCTCCTCTCTCCATCCTGATCCTCATCAGGGGGAACGGGTGCCACGGCTGGAGTGGGCAAGCCGAACGGCCACGGGCGCTTAGTTGCTCGACGCATTCGGACCTTAATGAGCAAGAAAAGCCTGTTTTAATTTTTCTCCCAATCAAAATTAAACTTAATAAAGATTCAACAAAGACATTTCAATCAGATATTGGATTCGTTTGGCGTAAAACTCAAATTACATGGAGAGTATGGGGGAGATTGTGCGGGAACCAAAATCATCAAAATCTCAGTCAACCTTACCCTGCTCAACTTTTTTGACTTTTGGTATACGTACAGTTTCCCAAATCAACTGTGTTTATGCTGCTCTCCATACCGGAAATATGGAAGAAAATTTTGCAACAGTTCGACAAACCAACTGCCTAAATACTTAATTCCTTACAAGAAAAAACCCGTTTGGAATGATTGACATCAAACTTGGTACATGTGTATGTGGAGCTGTAGTAAGGAATTGATTACCCGCTAGGCCATTTCCATCAACGTATGAGGTCAGGGGTTACGGTTTAAAGTTTTTTATGCATTGATTTATGATTTTTTATCCAAAGATTTGCAAAGTTATTGAAGACATGTAATATCTCAATAAATACGCTATGATTTTTTGGTAATAATAGGTACTAATAATGTTGAAACTTTGAAACGATAAAACACAAAAGTTTTAGAGCATTTGAGTGAAATTTGATATGACCTTTAGAGGTTTGCACCGATAGCGCTAGTGTATAAATATTCTCTTGTACAGAATCTATCAAAAAAAAATCTGGAATCCAAATTAGCTTCACTTTGGGAGTTATTGCCATATGAAGTTGCTTTGTTGCATGGATATGACTTTGTTTTTTCTTCAAAACCTTAACCAATCATAATCTTAACGAAGATCTTAAAATCGAAGACTTTCAATTCAAGAATGCATTTACCCAATATGGCAACAAATTAATTATTCAAATACCCGAGATTAACTTTTCCCAATAATGCACTAAACATAAACAACTAGTAACTAAAAATCCATACCTTTACTTCACTCAAGATATATTAGTTTTCTTCTAATTTTTCCGTATTAATGAAAAGAAGCCCATGAAACTCTACATGCGTCAACTTCAACTTAGTTACCTACGTATCAACCAAGTTTGTTCCTCAACTAGTACGTTGACGCTTATGCTCGTCTACCCTCTATTTGGACCACTTCAAAATATGCCGATTACTTTAATACCTACTTTATAGCAGTAATTTGATTTCCAACGATTTAATGGCCGAGAACAGTAGACATTGATTAAAAATATAGTCTAAAAATGGTTACATTTCTTGGAAACTGTTCTCACTACTTCTGAGAAGCTACAGCAAGTTAAGAGTCGAGAAGAAAACGCGTTGGCATTCTTCTACCCTCCCTCCCCTCCTACCGCTGAACATGTACCATAGCATTCGCCTTTCCTTAACTTTAATTTTTATCCGTTACTGTCTCAGCGTGTCAACTAAATGCTTAGTGATTCCTCATACAAGAAATACACGTCACAGAAGTTCAGCCAGGGAGTAGCATTTTATGTTGTGCATAAATTTTAAACGATCATGAACCATACACTCACACTTCCAAATATAGTAGATATGAAAATATCTATGCAACTATAGATAACTAACTGTAGCACATCATCATATCTAATAAAATCTCCTATTCTTTTTTCTTGCAAAATTAAGCCTATGCAAGTTGCTCAAGTTTGTGTTTGTCCTTTCCCAAGAAACATGTCATGGAATTAGATAAGCATAGTCGGGAACAAGAGCAAGTGAATGAGTGGTTCATAAATAACTATGCATCGATGGATTGAATTCTTCGTCTTATCAACCCATTTAACGACCGCTCATTTTACTTTGAATTTTAATTTCTATTGATCTTATAGATTATTGATGCTCTGATTCAATGCTTTTAAAAATTGAGGCGGAACAATTTAAGGAAAAATACAAATCAAAATCTGAATCAAAGTATGAATTCAATGCAATGCTCTCTAATACAGAAGCATCATCGCTTCCTTATTTTGTTGCTACGTGCATCCGCATGTCGACAGCATGGAACAACATGGCGACGATTCGCATTCATTCGCAACACAGGAGTTGATATTAGGGTCTCTTTGATCGTCTAAAAACATTTAATGGGTATGAGGCGATTTAGTATTTCGTCACTTTTGCCAAGCTTACTTCACAGCCCAAATATAATGCTTTTTAGGTCTGATTATTAACCACTTGACTAGTGTGTGAATGAATGATTTTCAGTATTCAGTTCAATCCTTTAATACACCCTAATGGTAAAGGTGATTTTTTTTAGAAAAAGTACGATCAAAGAAATAGGAAGGAAATGATTGTTCATGAGCTCATCATGCACCATGAACGTGAAACAATGGGGTCACTCAAAATTCTCGGGATTCAAGTAATTCTTGGATCCTAAATTTACATGAAAGGGCCATTTTCTTTCTATGTAGATATTTTATGATTGAACTTTTGACCTGCATGTTGAAATCCGATTTAAATAAAATAATTTTTTTTAAATATCCAAGATGGAATCAAGAGAAAGAAGACATAAAGCGTTGGCAAAGCCAAGAACGTTTAAGCCTAGACTTCCAGACTATTCGGGAATGACGACTGTGAGTAGAAAGAGTGTCCGAAGGGCTTTCTTAAAAGCAAACGGTGAGCATAATTTAAAGTATTTGCCTACCCTTCGGTAAAATTATAAGGTTTAATCACTAAAACACCTCCACTGCTTGGAAAATACTATAGAAAAGTATAAATCCACTAGTAGATAACTTTTAACCTTTCAGCGTCACCAAGGATAACCCAAAGGGTTAATTTAATCTCCTACTTTAGCCTAGGCCAATGCGAACACTTTTAAGAAAATAATTACTTTGGGAATATGAATAACTTGAATACAAAGGGAAAGTTGGGGATTAGGCGTTGTTTAAATAACTTTGGCTTACGTTATTGTTTCCTTCATCTCCTTCAAGGTTCGCCCACAGTCGTGAAAAGACGTTTCCCATGTTGAATCAATATGGCAATGTCACAGGTTAAAAAACACTCAAGACGCTTAAAGCTCGGTTCCAAAAATTCGTGAGGTGTAGAATATTGAAAAGCTGAGTCTGAGGAGGAATCCAGATAAACTCCGTCTACTAGTTACGTCCACGAACTAATGAGAGGAATCGTACATGTACAAGACTTTTTTTTCGCCATCGACTACAGTACTTTATTTAACACTTGCGAATAACCTATGCAAGTTTTTAAGATTTTAATGTGTCTGAGAAAGTGATACATGACAATGCCTAAATGCTCATACATGAATGCAGAAAAAGCAAGTCTTCGGGGCGAAATACTTTCTTTAGTACATGCCTGTCTCTCTGCTTCACTCCGTTCAATGCAAACTTCACAATGGTGATTATCAGACTCTGGAAGAAAATGATGGAGTGTAACATTACTAAAATACGGTAGTGATGATGATTATGATGAGGTTGATATAAGAAGCATCCATTTGCAATACGCCACCTCTTAAAGCCTTTATCAATATAGCAGTTTAGATAAAGACAATCTTTCAATGAGCAAAAAACTATCGTGGCGAAACGAACTCTAATTTTAATCCCGAGACTGGCCAAAGATAAAAAGTACCATTCCAAGTTTAAGTAAGGGAAAATGTTTAAAAGAAAAATTTGTCATTTGCGTTAAAACTTTTTTAGGGTAACATAAGGCTATTTATGGAAATAAAATGCAGGGTAACGTGAGTAAAGTCTGGTAGGGTGGTGACGGTAGGGTATTGTCTTTTCACTTTTTATAGTATGAAATTATGATGTTTGCAAAAGCTTCGATTTTAATTTTCTGCATGTTAGAAAATAAATACGTTTGTGCGAAATACGTACGAAAATGTGCATGTCAGAGGTCCTGAAACATTGTAGTTTAGGTACCTAAAACAAATTTGGATAAATGAAAAGGAGCTCCAACTCACCACCCGTTTAATGCAGTCCAGTGTTACTAGACACTCTTTATATCACTTATAACGTCCTTAAGTATTACTAACACTTCTGCTTTATAACTGCATTAAGATGCGTAGGTAATATTAAGCTTTTTCAGTACAAAGCAGTGGTGAAATTTATCTGAAGGAATTTCGGTACTTTTTACGAGGACGGCGGGTTCAAAAAACTATAGTTACTTAGTCATAATTATCCATTCCGGCCTGAATACCAACCATTGAAATTTCTGCATAATAATCAATGTTTAGTAAAACCTAAACTTTAAAGAAAACGACGCTTTCTTTTTCATCATCAAGATCCCCTTTAATGCACAATAGTCGATACTTTCCATAAAACGGAGAACAATGAAAAAGAAATTCAATAAAAATTTAGAAAGTTCAACTTTCTATTCGTACAAACGGCAGTTTTGTTTAATGCAAATTTATTAGCAACTCAATTAATTTGGAATAACTTTTGAATGTCCTAGTTTAAGTAGAGGTCTGTATTTTGCGATGCAGATGCCGAGCTCCTGTGTATGGGGCAACTTGAGATAGATATAGTATTTATCTCTATAAATTCGAGGTTAATCAGTATTTTAAATTGACCTAAGCAAATTGGAGACTTCTGACAATTTCACCGTAGCATTGGGGGTCAATTCGAATTTAACGAATGCAAATTTTAAAATACCAACGTAATTTTTGCGAGTGCCATATAAAGTGAATAATAATATTCTTTGTAAATCACAAAGTGAGCTGACTTTATAGTTCTCGTCTCTTAATTGTTAACTTACTCTGGTTCATAAATTTATGCATGTCGTAATTTACCGGTCCTTCATTTGAACTCATTTAATTTCTTGTTGATTTTAAAGGTCTAGAATGTAACCCGGAGATGTTGACTAAACTTTTGGATGTAAGTGACACTAAATGAATGGGAAAATGGGATGAGAAAATGGTAAACAAAGATTATTTTTCAGTATGCCTAAACATGGGTGGTTCGCTTGGTAGGTTGTCGGGGCAAATAGAAATTTAATGCGGCAAGTGTAAGCCTACAATTACTTATGAGTCTTGGCTTTTCCCTTTACGAAACTCGTGAGAAAGCAAGCTTTCAAAAAGCACTGGAATGTCTCACATTTTAGGCGCAATTAGTTAAAACGCCGACGTTTTAAAGTATATGGGGAACTAGGAACATCAAAATTGGCATCCTTTAACGGCAAACGAACCTGAAATTGTATTTCGATTCGTATTGTAAAATTTTTGATGAAGAACGCACTACTGAGAAAATAAAAAAAAGTATGTTGGGCAATGATCCTAAGCGTAACGAGAGTACCAATGACACCTGTAAATCCCGGCACTTTAACCTCTAAAGGCCGTCGAATTCCTAGCCAGTTTGAAAGTTTCCAAAGTGCTTATGGTAGCTCAGCACTGGGAGGTTCAAACCTGGAAATTTTAAACGCATTTGAGGATGATGACCGGAGACCCAGTACCCCCCGAAATTCGTCACCCTCCTTAGTGCTCCAGTCTGAATTTGTGGATAATAGTTGTTTATTAATTGAAGGGATACATGACCTGATCGGATTCGGATATAGCTGTAAGATATTTCGAGATGACTCCAAAGCGAAAACCTTGGATGATAACACTCACCTCATTAAGTGGATGGGAGATGCAAACACCCTCATCGATAGATACGACTGTAGAGGTTTCTTGACTGACATTTCAAAGTATGAACCCGGCGCATTCATGAAGGACGAGGATGGCATTGAAGAGGTGGGGATGGAGGCTGAGCCAGTCACCGAAGAGGAGTTGGATAGAGAGAGATATCTGGATTTGGATGAAGAGAAAGAATTCGATGACTTTGGTTATAACGAAGGTAGATATTATATTACATTATATTTTGTATATTATATTCCCAATAAATTCACTTAGTTTGTTTTTTTTCCGCAGAGTTGAATTATAAACGGTTTCAAGATGCGATGGATGGTGTATTCGCGGATTCGGAAGGATCTAAAGAATATGCCAAATACCAATATAATTACGACGAAAAGAACCATGAGGTTCTCATGGGGCCAGAACCCAAACGTCTACATGATGAGGATTCTCCCTATGTGAAACCAAAGGGACTATACGTACCGGAAGAGCTCGCATTGGTAAGCCATTTTGACCAGTTTTTTTTAAATATTACAATACGAATTACGATCACATATTTATGGATTCCACCTACCCAATCCTAAACCAAAGCAAAACCATTTTTGAAGCTATTCGCAATCCAACACCAATTTTTCCTGGATTTTCAATATCTGGAAACGGAAAATTTCTCCTTGTATTTTTGGAGTGTCAAAAAATTATCTCCAGTTTGAAAGGATATAAATTTTAATTCCTACCCAAAAAGTTTTTCTATTTTTATGACCCCTAAACTGCTAAATTCCTTAGCCGGCTACCATGAAAGTGCATGCGATTATTGCGAAAACTGCAAAGTTCATCGTGGAGAATGGAAACCAAATGGAGATCATCTTGAAGACGAAGCAAGCGGCGAATCCTCTTTTCAAGTTTTTGAATCACGATGGAATTTTAAATCCTTATTACAAATTTATTTCTCACGCAATCCGAGGAGGTTTGTACCGACCAGAAGAACAAGACGCTGCTGATCACGTGTCTTCATCCGATGATATCGGTGGAGGTTTCCAGGCTGCTTTACTGCAGGCGCAAAGAAACAGTTGGAATGATGATGACATCAGTCACACTTACTTACACCCAAGCTTACGTGGCACTTCCGGTGGAGTTGCTTCTGTCTCGTCGACACTCTCCTCTCTAGACTCTACCGTTACATATTCGGCCGGATCCTCCTCCAACAAGCACAACGCGTATTCTATGCTTGTGTCAAAAATCAAAGGTACGGACTCTCCTGATCCTACAGTTCAACATACGCAGACTCTAGATTTTACTCGTGGGGCTGGCAATACTACCACCACCAATTACGGTTACAAACTTCCTGCTCAGGAAGTGGAGCAGGCCGTTCCATCTAGACCCAAGAAGCAAGTTCCGTCAGTGCAAGATCAACTAATTATAGAGAAGATGGCTAGTTACGTGATTAAAAATGGTGCAAAGTTCGAGATGGAGGTCAAGAGTAAAGGTGACACACGCTTCGCATTCCTTGATCCTTCTCATGAGTTTCACTGGTATTATTTAAACTGCAGGGAGCGTTTCAAAGCGACATGTAATGCTGTGGTGGCCAGCAGCGATTTTGTGAATTACGGCGGCAGTAATATTGCAAACAGTGGTCATTCTAGTGGCACCTTGAGCAAACCCGTGATTACCCCAATTTCTGTAAAGAAATCTGCAGTGGTTGCTGAGCTAGCAGAGATGAAGAAGAAAGGCATTGGGTGTTTAGCGAAGAAGGAAAAGAGCGCTGCTAGCTCAACTAGCGTAATTCCAGTAGAGGATGTATTCTCTATGGGAAAGCTTCGTACTGTAACTCCTAAGGACAAAGATAAGCCGGTCATACGCTTCTCTACTTCGCTTAGCCTGACTGGTAATAAAATATCTGTGAAAACCACTATAGCTCCATCGCCTGATTTAAAATTGGAATCGATAGAACCGAAGATAGTAGAACCTAGGGAAGATGAACCTAAAAACACATACACTCCTCCGCTTCCTTCGCTACAAATGGATACTAAAGCTTCGGAAAAGTTGGAGGAGAAGGAGGAAGGGGAGATTGATAGTGATACGGATCCTGACGAAAAGCGTGTAAAGTTTACCCAAGACCTAGATCCAATTGATGATTCAGACCCCTTTGAAGATTCCGATATCAAGCCTCATGTAAAGGGTAACCTCTCTCCAGTGTCAGAAGACGACGACGAAAAAGTCCGGCGTAGGATGGAGAGAAAAAGGAAAGCGGCTCTCTTTCTTCAAAAACTTAAATTGAAAGTATCTAAAAGCAGCAGCAATAATTCAGATTGTTCCTACGCAAGAGAAGATTCCATGGAACAAGAAACTAGTTCTTCCATGGGGCAAGGGCCATCATCTGTGGCTGTTATTATGAAAGGTACTTCTCTAGGGGATTTGTTGAGCCAAAGAATCCAATCGACTGAATCTATAGGAGAATCGACACTTGGCTCAATGCGTAGTTATCCAGCAGAACAGCCTGAACTCGTAGACATTTCCAACGGTCGAGATTCGTCTTCCAGTCCATCGTCTCGGCGCAGTAAGTCCTACGAAAGATCACCCTCCCGACCCAAAAAGAAAAAGAGGAAGAGGAGCAATCGTAACCGCTCTCCCTCCTCCTCTGCCTCGATACACTCAACAAACTCATTTGATAGTGACAGTCCCTCTTCATATTCCAAGAAAAAGGCGAAGAAGAAGCACAAGAAGAAGTTCGTTCTAAAGTTTACTTAAGTAATGTCTGAATCCGAATGCACGAATTATTTTCTTTTAATTAAATTTTATTTTTTTACAGGAAAAAGAAGCACGAAAAATCATCCCGCTCATCACACAAATCCAAAAGAAGATAGTATCCCCTCCCCTGATACATGATTGACTTTATTCGGCATCTTTAATAAAATATTGGATTTTCTATCATTATTTATATATGGCTAAAGGGGATTTTTTAATGTGACTTAAAGATCTTAATCCGGTGGCTTACAGTTACATATTTAAATCATTAATTGATGAATGTACGTAGTTGCGAGAATGAGCTTTGTTTAGTCTTTAAACAAAGCCTCTATAGATCTCCTTTTTGCCTGTTTAATCCAATTAATTTATATTTAGTTAATTTTAGACTCAAACATATCATTATGATTAATTAAACTTAATGTATACTATACTTTAAATAATTTAGTTCTGGCTAAGTATGATATGACAACGGATTGTATTTGTATCCGGCATTCTAAAATAGGTTGTTTTAGTTAGCATGTTATCCATATATGGAATATTGTTTTGATATCAAATCCATTTCCATGTTCCATGTACGATGAATGATACGTTTTTTACTTGTTTGCTCGATGCCGTCCCGTTCAGCGTACGCGGAGGTAATTGAAGTATCATAGTTTTTAATTGTTTCCTCTGTTACAAGAATCGTAAAATCTTATAAAGGTTTTTTAACATTTCGCCATCGCAGGAGGGGCTGAAATGAATTCTGTATTGCGCTTGTGAAGCTTTCAAGCTTTCTAATTGTAAAATTCTTAAATAGTAATTGGTTAGAAAAAATGACGAAATTTATGCACCATTTACAGTTGCATTGAGTTGACTTAGTTGAGTATGATTGTGTTTATTAATAATTAACTCGTAGCGAATGTATGAGAACTCGGATATTTAACATTTGGAAATATTACAATCGTTAAAATTAAAAATCTTTTTGTTTAGAGAAATTTTATTTAAGAGCTTCTTTAAGTTTAGAAGGGTTTTTTCGAGCCTGTTCGGCGTCAGCGTTGCAAAAAATAGCAATGTTTATAATCCCTTTTGGTTTGGTGTTTTTAAGTATAAATATAAATGAAATGGAAATGTACAGACCACATAATGATTTGCCTTTAAACGAGCTACTTTGTATTACAAGAACTTTTCTCTGTAATTTTTCTTGTTTTTTTCCTCATAGGTAACCTCAAATTATATAGACCAACTTTTACTTCCGCTCTTGTTTCGTTTACATTTATCGTAGTTATTTTAATAAAGTGTAAATACTCGAATGTTATTTTGGACTATGGAATAGCAACTAGCTGTTAGAATTTTTATAGATATATAAGGATTCGCTAGAGGTTCTGATAGTTGTAAATACGTGTGCTATGCTGGTCACAGCAACCATACCACATACAGGCTGTTTTAGTATTGAGTTTAGTTTAGTCTAAAAATTACTGTAGCAATTATAATTTATATTTATCTGTTTAGGCTATTTGTAGTGAGAATACTTGTAATTATGTAATTACTAATTAGCTGTTAGTTAACGTTAAACTCGCCTTGAATACGTAATATATGACCGAGAGGGAAACTTGGAACCCATGAAGCCTTCGATGTTTCATGTCGAGCAGAAATGATGAAATTATTCTTGGGTCTTAATTATCTATCAAATGTTAATCTTAATGAGAAATATTTTTAATATAAAAGAATTATCAAAATATTTTGCGTGTATTTGTTTCCTTTCATTTTTGCCGTAGCATCTCATCTAAATTAACGAGCTGCACTATTTCCACTGTGGTTAATTCGTACTGGGCAATTAGCTCTATTAATTTTGACAAGAGTTATTTTCATTGTGAGAAAACGGAAACCACCGTATGATACCTCACTACTGTAGTTGAACTCTTGAGGTTTTTTGTAAAAATTAACTAGTGCTTAATTGCCAACCGGGGAGTTTAAAAGGTTCCTTCCTTCCTTCGTTTCCTTTAAAACATTCAGTTTTGGAGTTGTTTTAAATCAAATTACTTTTTGTATGCTTTACGCTTTTCATGATAAGATAATTTTAGTGAAAGGTGATAGTTGGATATTATGGCTACCGGAACTTCGGATAATTTCGTTCATCTCTTTGAACGAATCTCCGAACCACTGGGATATGGTAAATCATTGTCGATATTGTAATATTTTAACTGAAAAAATAATTGGCTTTTAATTTTGCGTACTTAAATAGGACTTCGAGGAGGTGGTGGAGGACAAAACGACTCCATGATATATTATTACTACGATGACGACCAAATGTTAAACATGATGTTTGTACGTTTACTTTCTCTTAAGTTTAAGTTCACTTTTTATATGTTTTAAATAAATGTTTACATTTTGTTAGGAAAACGATATGATGAGAGACGCTGTAAAAATGACCCAAAGTAAAATGAAGTCTGCAGGAGCAACGGCGAAGATTAAGGTATTGCCCGTACCCCGTATGCCAGAGCGTATGCCAGATCTGGAATTGGTTAACGGCCTTTGTTCCAAATCGGATAACTTCAGTTACTTCCTGCCCACGCATAGAAGAGCGTTCTCGATTCTTAAGAAGATTTTTATGCGTAAGTCAAGCTAAACATTAATCATATTCAAAGATAAACTGTTGTTTAAGGGATTTTAAACTCCAATAGAACAATCAAGTAGGGAGGAGCTGTTTAAAATGGCATGTGCGTGTCGAGACCATCCCATGATAAACTGCCAGCTGTACGTGTACGCGTTATCCAGCTGCCTAGTGTCACGCCCAGATACCCAAGACGTTCCCATTCCGACTCATTGTGAGATCATGCCAGAAAACTATTGCAATAATGATGTGGTCCGTCAAGCCAACAAAATGGCTCGAATGACCGAGATTATAACAGTTGGAAAAAAGACTCCACCTTCCAAGCCTCCGAAAGTGACCATAGACCAGAATTTGACAGGAAGTGGGAATGACCCAGAACAGAGGCTCTGGTACTTTCGGGAAGATATTTTGGTGAACTCGCATCACTTCCATTGGCACATTGTGTACCCCACGTGTTCCCCTAAAGATCCTAAGGAGCCGGGGTTCCGTGACCGTCGGGGGGAGTTGTTTTACTACATGCATCACTCCATGATTGCTCGGTATGACACTGAACGACTTTGTAACGGATTGCCCCCTACCAGGAAGTTTGACTTTGCCAACTTGATGATGGAGGAAGGATACTTTGGGAAGCTGTCTTCGGAAACTTCTGGAAGACCATGGGGGACTAGACAGGCCAACACTAAGCTGGCAAATGTTCACACTCCTGAGTTCACCATCCGTGTGGAGGAATTGGCCAGGTGGAGGGACCGAATTTTAGAATGCATTGATTTGGGCGTGTACATCACAAAAGATGAGAAAACAGGCGAGCGTAAACAAAAGAAGTTGGAGGAGTTTGAAGGGATAGATATCCTAGGGAATATTGTCGAGAGCTCGGCGACTCTCACGCCTCACGCTCAATTCTACGGCGCTGCAGGTTTCCACAATATGGGTCATGTCCTCATCGCATGTGCTAACGATCCTCGTTGGAAGCACAGGGAGAATCGAGGGGTCATGGGGGATGTTGCGACAGCAATGCGAGATCCTGCATTTTATAGATGGCACAAGTATATCGACAATTTGTTTGACATTTATAAGCAAACACTACCACCGTACCCGCTAGAAGACGATGGGTCTAGTAAATACCCATTGAAATGGAATGGTATTGAGGTCAAGTCTTTCTATGTAAAGGCCTTGGATTCAAAAGACGATCGCAATGTTCTAAAAACATTTTGGGACTACAAGGATGTCGATTTGTCGCGTGGACTTGACTTCAGAAAAGGTGCAATGCTTGGTCAACCACCTACTCCGGTTATGGGAAGGTTTACGCATTTGAACCACGGCACCTTTGAGTATTTCATTGAGATTACGAACAACAAGCGAGCCAAAGTCTTGAGTACCATAAGAATCTTCATGGCACCAAAATATGACGTGAGTGGGAACCCTTTCAAACTTTCCGAGCAGCGTCTTTTCTTCTTTGAAATGGACAAGGTGGCAAGGACGCTCAACCCTGGAGTTAACACTGTCAGGATTTCCTCAACAAATTCTTCCGTTACTTTACGAGATTCTGAGGGTAACTCATTCAGAAATCTTGAAAAGCTTTATTTGGAAGCAGGGTCAAGACCCGAGGTCGTTAGAGGGGCCCAATGTTCCTGTGGATGGCCAGCGCACTTACTCCTCCCCCGAGGAACTGCTGGAGGTACGGAATACGATCTATTCGTCATAGTGACAGACGGTTCAAAGGACAACCTCGCTGATGTCGAGCGTATGACGGGTTGCAGTAGCGCTCTTAGCTTTTGCGGTGTACTCAACAAAAAGTATCCTGATGCTCGGCCAATGGGTTTTCCGTTTGACCGCACGCCCTACCTCAAACCCACCGATGACTCGGATATTCTGGAACAATGTCCTGATGATAAGGTCCCAGTCGATACGTTGGAAGAATACGTAAAAGACATTCCAAACGCTGCCATGGTAAACGTCAAAATTTTTCACGAGATGACAATGAAAAAGCCCCAAGATGACATGAATGAGCAGGTCATCAGCCCAGATGGAAAATGTATTCAACTCAAGGATTTTTACCAAGATCGAAAGAAAACAGGTCAAATGAATAATAATTCCGGGACAAACAATCAATCTTGGGGTCGTCCAAACAACGGAAGGGACCTTAAACCACCTAACCGCCCATACGGTCCTCCAGGTCGTCCTTCACGTCCAGGACCAGGTCGAGGTGGTCCTTGGCCTCCACCTAGACACATCTCACCGAATCGAAAAGGCCGTGAAGATGGTCTTGAAGATTGGGAAAGCCTTGATGATTATGATTATTAATAATTAAACAATAGTAAAACATATTTATCTCAAAAGTTTACAGTTTAATAATCATGACTAATTATGATTACATGATTTACTTAACATATGATCCGATTCAATGAAATAAACAATTCAATCAGTGACATTATTTAAGCGTACGTATGCCTACCTGCCTCATAAAAATGCCATTAATTGATTAACTCCTTCTAAACGCATTCTAAACAATCTGTACAAAATTACGCAACATGTTACAAATATTAGAGGAACCACCCAGGCACATCCGGTCTTAAATGATTCCGCTTAATATACGCCTTATAACTATTCTTCATATTATTCAAATTCTTCTTCTCATCTTCTATGGTCTTGTCTACCTTGTCCTTGGGGAAGATATCGGGGAATTCGAATTTCATACCTTTTGGCTATAAAAAAAACTTGCAATTAGATTAACCCCTTTTGGAATCTGAATTCAATCATATTTAAAACAATTAACTTACCAGCGTAACAAAGGCGATCTTGTAATCATCCTCCTTGACTATATAACCTTTGTTCGGAACACGTGGGAAATTACCTAATAACAAGTTTACGACTCCAGTAAAAACCATTCCAACAAACTATTTAAACTTTGGACGAAACCAATCCTTCGACAAAAGATAAGTACCTTGCATAATACGTGTCCTCACAGTGACAACCGGGATATTATAAATCTTTTCCAAGTACTCCCGTATGTCATCAGAACTCATTTCCTTGGAGCAGGTGAAATTCACAAGGTTTGGCCTCATGTCTCCAGTACTGGGTTGGGTGATTTTCATCCAGAAATTCGGGAGGAAAACCCGCAACTGTGGATTTCCCTTCTGGTACAATGGATACCTTCAAAATCCAACAAAGTTTACATTATAGTAACCTAATAGTTGCAAAAGCTAACTTTAAGGTATTTTTATTTTCGATTTTAAAAAGCTTACAGCCGTGTAGACATCTTGATTCTCCGTTCGATCCAGACAGTTTAAAAACCGTAAAATTCCAATCTCCCAATTAAACGGACTCAGTAAACTGTAACCGATTAACTACCACTTGGATTTAACACTTAAAGTCACCGAAACAATTAGCACTACAGGCAAAATTTGTTTAGGAGCTAACACCACTAAACATCAGAAGAAAAATACTGAACAAACACCGGTTCAAGAAATGGGGTAAGTTGAGATTTAGTGTGCATGTATTGTGCTATGAAAACGCTTCCAATTTTCGACTAAATAGCGTCCGGGTTACGTTCTTGATTAAAGAGTTCACGAAATTCAAAATTTAAAAGTTTCATTTACACCTAAATGGTATAATACGTCTGCGACATGTTAATAAACCTTTCAAATAGTTATAAATCAGTTTATTTTAATAAATTTAAAACTTTGGAAGCGTCTACACACCACTTTTTTCATAAAAACTCCATTTTAAGAGGGATTAATCTCAAAATACCCCAGCGAAGCCACTAATTTAACATGTGAAGAGTGATTCATTCAAGAACTCGAGCTGGTGTGGTCTGTCTTGTACTAAATGTCCAATAAAAATTTAATTATTTAATTTAGAAACAGAAAATAGATTGATTACACTAGCCAAATCGGTAGCTATCCAAAAGTTTTCATCACTTCAGATCACTTGGAGGAACTCTTACTTCGTTAAACTTGTATTGGAGGAGTTTTAATTTGGTCTGAATTATTTCGCATTAGACATTATAGCTGGGGTAAGGATAGTTGGAAGATGTCCTCAGATGATGAAACCTCTAGCAGCAGCCACGTTTACTACAAGGATCGTCCAGACTGGAAAGATGTAGAACCCATCCCCTCCGACGAAGGACCCGTGCCAGTGGTATCAATCGATTATTCCGAACAATGTAAAAAATTCACTAAACTTTTGTCTAATACACTTTCACTCACATCAATTCTATTCATTACGATTGGTGGCCATTCGGTGAAGTTTCCTTTCCAGAGCAAAGTACAAAATGATGCATGATAGTACAAACGCGGATAGGTTGTGATCGACAGTTTTATTCTTCCCAAACGGAGGGAATAATGGTGCAATATATAATGCAGTCCCTAATCCCAACCATAGATACAAAAGATGACAAATTTGCCACCGTGTCAACATTCTATAAAAATTAACTTTAACTTGTCTTTTTACAGTTGCTGATGTGTATGACTACGTAAGAGGAGTAATACACACTGGGGAGCATTCACCTCGTGTTCTAACGCTCACATGTGATGCAATCAGCCTAAACGCTGCTAATTACACTGTGTGGCAATTACGGTAAATTTATTTGTTAAAACTGAAATAATTTTAATGGTGTATAACACTCAACAATTTAACTGCAACTATCACGATCATAGGCAATCAAATGTCAACCTCTAAGCTCACTGTTTATGTTTGCCAGTTGCTGTGCATTCGCTCGCCTGTTTTGTTAAAATGTGAATTGTGAACTGTGCTGGGGAGAGAAAAGAATATCGAGGTATTGTGAAAACGACGAAAGCCCAAGTAGAAAATAACAAAGCAGTACACAAAGGCCTTGTATGAATTTAGCTATCAGCTGCATATCGTTTCAGTGCCATTGCCCTTATGCCTTTTCACACTCGCTGTGTCTGCTAGATTTTCATACAATCGCAAAAATATTCAAAACGGACTATATTTAGGAGAATTTGGGTGGAAATTATGAACTTCAATTTTTGTGTTTACTTTTTGATCAACCTTAATGTGAGCGATAATGAAATAAGTTATCTTGATAGTGGGCGATTCGCTTTTAATGAATGCCATATACGTTGCACGTTGTTAATGCATTTGTTTAAGCCTTAACCTTTGATTATGAATTAAATGTTTTATCATGTAGGCGGGATGTACTTGAAGCGTTAGGTGTACCCCGGCTTATTGATGAATTCGGACTGGACAAGGAGTTCGAGAAGGAATTTTCCTTTTGTGAGCGAATGATTGAAAACAATCAGAAGAACTATCAAGTCTGGCATCACCAAAAGGCTTTAGTAACTTGGGCGGTGGGCTACGACGAGATTTCCAAATCCATGGAAGTAAAGAATAGGGATGTTAGCGGTGTCATCTTCAATCGCGAGTTAGAGCTTACAAAGCGCATTCTAAGTTTCGACGCTAAGAACTACCATGCATGGCAACACCGCCAGTGGATCTTGGGCATTTTCAGGTAAGACTTAATATGAAATTTGAAGTCTCTTGTGAGTTGACTAATATTTTACTGCATTTTATATGAATATAATCAATATTTGGGATATTGTTCCAGAGATTTCTCCTCTGAAATGGAGTTTATTGATACTCTTCTGCATGAAGACGTCCGAAACAACTCAGCGTGGAATCAGCGTCATTACGTCTTTCTTAATTTGAGAGACTTTTCATTACCAACACTTCGAAAGGAAGTAGACGCGACTTGGAATTTTATTAAATACTCTTTGTCGAATGAGAGTCCATGGAGCTATCTTAGAGGGTAACTGTATGCTAACTTAAATGGAAGTATTCATCATGTTCTTTGTTTGACCTTCTTCTGAGGATGATAAACACATGTTCTTGAATTAATTTATAGAGTATTAAGCCTCGCTGGTGATTACAGAACCATTTTGGAGGACGATATTGAGCTTCGTTGTCAACATCTTATGAGAAACAGCGAAGTTGCTTCTAACAGCGTTCCGATGTTAGCTCTCTATATAGAAATCGTTGAAGACCTCGTACGTTCCAGAAATAGCGAAGAAGTCTCGGGACTGAAGAACGAAGTGATGATTGTTAGTCCAATATTAAAATTTATATCTGTAAATTTATATTTATATCCCCCTTACTTTTAAATTATACATTACAGGTGATAATTTTTTATGTATTTTTCCAGCTCCTCGAAAATCTAAAAGGTACAGTTGACCCAATCAGGGAGAAATATTGGGAACATGTTAAACAACGATTTCTTCTCGCAGCGTTTGGCTCATCGTGTGAAAGCGAGACTACTTCGTCAACGCTTTAAATTTCGCACATTCTGTGTATATACTGAATTCATTAAAAATAAAGGTCGTAACCAACAAAAGCTTATGTAATACCTCTCCCGTAAATTGTGTTTTATTTGGTGCTTGAATTTGTTTCATTTCTTAACTGGAATCATTGTATGTGACATGGAGTTATTTTATTGGTTGTTTTTTATTTACTCCCGACGAACCTCCTACAAGACGAGCGATTGTTATTTATATTACCGCTGGCACTAATTTTTAATTTTAGTGACTGAACGAACAATTTCATTGTTTTCCAAGAATGCCATCAGTATCATCACGTATACAGAATTTAATGCAAACATAATAGAAAAAACCTTTGCGAAGTTTCGAAGTAATTTAATGAAAATCATGAATTCAAACACTAAGTCAGCTCCATACTAAACTCTCTTCCGAAGAAAACGCCTGATATGATAAACGGTCCATAGAATAAAATCTCCAGATACCCCAGCAAAACAACTATGGTTGTGACTGTAAGCCATAGAACAAAGCAAGTTTTTTAGTCTTCATAAAAAAAGCCGGCAGATGAACTGCTTTGTTTCTTTCAGTAGTTGCAGTCAAAAAGAAGAAAACAAACCAAGTGTCTATATAATAACTGGAATGAAATGGTGACATTGTTTCTGCTTGAGGATTAGTTAGTTTTATCAGTTTGTCCAGTAAATTAAAACTAAAGATGAACGGAACCATTCTCGAAGGTGCGGCTGGGATTGCCAATACTACTGTGGATGATTGTACTGATGATTGGGTATAAATTTTTTGAAATTTTAATTTTACTGCATTAACATGCTTAGTTAAACTATAGTTTAATTTACCGGATGTTTGCAGAGACAAAACCCTAATTTACTGAATGATCCAGATATGCTTTACCAAGCAGTGAAGGAGCTTCCACCTCAGGAGGTGTTCACGCCAGAAGGGATAGCAATGAAGAATGAAAAAAGAAGGATGCTTTTGGACTTAATGCTGGATCAGAGTGATGACCTGGTGAGTTTCTATAATAGAATTAAATCGGAGATTTTCGAATCGAGAAAATGTATACTTATTTTTTTTTATTAAGGATGAATTCGAAAAAATGGAGCCAATTAAATCAACCCCTGAGGAGATTATTAATATCCTCCAGGCGGTCATGGAAAAGTTCAAGACGGATGGGAAAAAGAGTCAAGCGCTGATTAATCGGCTGAAGCAACACAAAACGTGGACGGAGGAAGAGCTGCATGATGTCTTTAGTCAGGAGACAAAAGGCACAATACTGGAGTGGAAGCAAACCTTGGATGACTTTTTGGCTATGTACTCCAACTTACAGCGCTTTATCCCTCCTAAACACTTAGAGGAGTGTCAGGAGGACACTGAATCTGCTAATAAAGCCAAGACTGTGCTACAAACCGTTCCAGCCATTACAGAACAGCTCAGAGAGTATATGGAAGTACTAGGCATTAATTCTGAGTCCGAACTGGATAGAATGGAAGAACTGCTGGAAAAGAAAGAAACTAAGCCTGGTAATCAAAAGGAGGACATCGCCCTCCCAGAAGAACAAGAATAAAAACTCGAGTCTCAAAACTTATGTAAAGTGTTAATTATTTATTTTTGTGCTGCGTTCAGCGATATGTGCTTCCCTATCGTTAGTCAAGTAACACACATTCTGTAGATTAAACCATTTCAAATTGAACAACTACTAAATGGTTTAGTTAACGTTATATTTTTGTTCGGAATATTGAATAAAATAGCTTCAATATTATATATATAAACTGCCTAAAATATATTCCCGTAAGCTTTCTTGCACATATTCCAAGATTTTTCGTAATTCCACTTCCATAGCAGAACAGGACGACTAAACGCTGTCCGCTACGATGTCTCTGTATAAAAATTACAATCTGAATTTGCAATTAAAGCTCAAAACATTTGTATTTTGATAGTAGCATATTTTTTTCATACATATATTTTAATTTTTAACCTTATGTTGTGCTGGGTTAGTTTTGAGAAATTAAAGCTGTTATAAATATATGTTGAAATGCGTAGCTAAGATTGTATTGGAAAGGGTCACAGTAGTTACAGGTGTTAAATTACGATTCCGATTCATTCACATAAATAGTTTTTCATTTAAAATTTGAAAAAATCATCTACCCTTGATCCCTGACCTCATGCATGAACCGATACAGCCCAAAAGTTTTACAGGTCGTCTTTGGCAGCACTGTACAGATATGTACCGAATTTGAATTCAATCGAGTCACGCTTTCGAGATTTATTGAATAAATGGAAATCATGAAGCATTGTGAAACGGTTCCAACTAATTTTTAAACTAGTAACAAAAATTAAAAATGACTAAGCTTCTCATGCTGCATTTATGGGAAAGATATAACCCTTTTCATTTGCAAACATTCTGCAAATATGGTAGTAAAATTATAATCAGAGTTTATGTTCAATCTTAGCGCTATATTGGCATAATAAGACAAAGTTCAGTGAAGATAATACAATGCTTTAATTTACATCCTTGGAATGCAACTGCGTCCACATCGAATCAAATGCCTGTGAAAATGGCTATGGCCTGGAAATAATACTACGTTGTCTCCCATAATTTCTTTCTAGTCATATTCCAGGATTGCTTTGCTAATTTTTCCCTCAAAATTAAGCGTTTTTGCATGCACTATTTAGTATTTAGTCTGAAAATTTTTCATTTCGTGAATACATTCTTCGTTTAGATGTATGCTTCTATATCTTTTAAAGACTTATAGTGGTTATTCCAGTATTTTTTTGTCGGAGAGGAAGAATACCTATGCATAAATGATGCACATTGCACATGTTTAAAGGTTTTTTTTCTACTTCGAGACAGCGCAACACATTCAAATCTCGTCATAAGACTAAATTTGCATGGAATAAAAGTCTCGCTTATAAATGCCTTTCTCCTCTCATGCTTATGTTTTTAAATTAATATTCGAAACGTGAGTTTCGCCAGTGAATGTTTTCCTTTGCAAGTCTTGTTGATGTAGCGTTGACATATGATGAAAGAAACGGTCATCAGTGAATGTTTTGCAAAAGTGTGATATTATGAAGCCAAACCAGAGCGCTGTGCGCTTCCTAGTGAATGATGATGGATCTTCATGCTCATGTTCCAAATCTACACTAGACTCATTGTCAGGTTCATTATGAGCATGTTCATCACGATCATGACAAGATGTAGTTGTTGTAATGCGTTGTAAGCGAGCAAGCAGAAGCAACGCAACAGAGAGAAGAGCTTCATGGACACAAAAAACGAAGGAGTTTGCAATATAATATGCATATTTGATGTGCGTGCTGCTAGTGACTGTTAGTTAGTAATGTTAGTATTACTTATATGGACAGTGCATGGAACTTGATGATTGTGAGGGTCCTCACGTAGTTGGAAGATATAATCTGTGTGATAATCATGTAGCGACTCTCATCATTCTAAAAAAATTTCACATTTTGAAATTTCATGTAAAGTTTGTGACCTGTGCAAAAATTAAAGAACGATTCTTTTCATATTTAGCCTATTACTCAATCAAAGTCTTGAGTACACGTCTATCATTGCCCCAAGTGTAAAGATCGATTCAGTTCAGACCACTGAAAGACAGACACGTCGTCTCGTAGTACACTCCATGATCAAAAATTTTCCCTTGTGTGAAGCAACAGCAAGAGCAGCTCAAACGAACAACCAAATGATTTTATTGCACCCAGTCGGCAGTTGCAGTTCTACTGTGCACATCGCTCTTGAAGTGTTTTTCGTAACATTTTATGTTACGTGTATTTCTCTCAGAAGGTCCAGCAGAACATAACATTCCAAGGCAGTTGGACCGCAAAAAGCATTATTGGTGGTTTTTGCCAGGAATTTAGTGAATCAGACTCATTTCGTTTTATTTGATCGGAAGATTTTTCTAATATAGATTTACTCACCTTCATCACTCTCCCATAATTCTGAGGAGACTCTGACGAGCCTTTACTTGAAGGTAAGACATTCAAGCCTTACATTAAACCACCAGTTATTACCTTAAACTGAAGTAATATTTATCTGAGTCTTGTAAGTATTTACAAGTGTAACCATTAGCCATTACACCTAATCATAGGTAGAGTTAGAGTTGATATTTATTGAGTGGGAAGTTGGAACTTGTCGAATGTGATCATATTAAGCGCATTTATTCAATCGAAAAATATAAATCAAACTCGTAAAATTCCACGAGAGCAATTTTGCTTCTCAAGGTCATTCCTCAATTTAACGTTTATAGTTCCTCTGTCATTGTCATCTATTGTCAATCGAACCACTGAATACAAGAGGGGATTTTATCTAATCAAGATAAAAATTTAAAGGTTTCAACATGCATACATTTGAATAAGCTTGTTTTTTTCATTGCTTCCTTCATCTCCGTATCTGGTATTTCATATTTTGAGTTATATCTATATACTTAATTTCAGGTATCATAGAGCTCTACTATTTGAATCTGTTGACTTTTTTGATGTGTCACTTATAGTTTTATTTATCCACGTAATTATTAATTAAATAAGAATTAAGCCTGCGAGTTTGTTTCGGTGCTTCTAATCCTTTGAAGGTTTGTAAGTGCAAAAAGCCAAAATGTTATATCCCATTGATAACTTGCAACATGTGCATATATGCAGTATATTGACTGATTGAAGCAAGCATTCCACTGTTTGAGGTTATCATCCAATACACAAGAGAGTCTACCCAGTATCAACAGTTGATATGCCCTAGTTTGCAATTTGTGCGTAGCCCTCTGTCTTGATAACACTGCGTTTATTTAGGTTTTATCCAAACACTGGAATTTAATTGGATTGATTTTTACATGAATTCCTTAGGTATTTTTATCTACATTCGATCATCTTACGTTCAGAGAAGAGAACCTTGATTCTCGATGCAAATTAAATACGAAACGCTGTAATATCACATCATGAGATGTAAACTAAGCATGTTTGGAAAGATGAGGAATGTTGATTTCGTGAAGAATAGATAAAACTGGCAAAAGATTGCTTTTCTCTAAGCATGAGAAAAATTACTACATAAAATAAAAAGCTCCAAGCTCTCCTCACATTTACTTTGCATCGCGGAATCATTATAATATTTATTATTGCGCAAAAGCTAGAAAAACGTCAAGGCGAAGCATTTTAAATTGTCTAAAGGTTCTAGAGGTGGGGAGATGGAAAACGTGAAGTAGGTTTATATAATTGTGCTTTTTTGCCATGATACATGTGAATGATAATGACGCGATGATTTTTCACTTTTTACTACTTGCGTACTGTTTTTATTACCACCGTGAGGGACCTAGGGAAGAATCTAAAATACTTACTACATTGCATTCTTTATCCACAGCGTAAAGCTCTTGCTGTTTGTGTGTGTGTGGTGTGATGAGAAGCATAAAGGAACACAGTACAAATCTTTGGGAAATGTGAGGTGAGCGTGTTTCCTCTCAGCCGGCAAATCTCTTGTATACACTTCAAACTTGAAGCGTATCGACAGTTGTTAGTTGACGAGGAGTAACTTCCATTCGAGATTTAGGTTGTGATTGGATTAAACTAAAAGAGGGTCTTGAAATATTACAGTTTTGCTAGGGCTAAAAGTGTTTCTTAATTAAGGTTTAAAGTAAAGTGAAGGAATAGTAAAGTCTGCGCTTGTATTTTTTTTAGGTAAGATTGTCGAAGTCAAAAAGTTTCTAGTTGAATTTTGAGTGATGAAAGTGATTTGAAGTGTTTTAAGTTAATTTGTGTATGCTTATAAACCAATTTTAAATTATTTTATTAGTTTCAGATAGCAGAAGAATATCAGTATGGGGGATCCCAATATAAAGGTGGATGGCAAAATGGATGCTGGTGATGCCACCCCAAACGCTGAAGAGTCGTCCTCCCTCCTTTCGGAAGTTTTTAATGAGATTGTGTCATCTCCCATAAACATTGCTTTAGTCCTCGCCATACTCTTCCTGCTTTACAAGATCCTTCTGGGACGAAGGGAAAATAATTCAGATGCTAACCTACCTCCTCAACCACCTCCACTACCTAAAATGAAGAAGAAGGATATGGTCCTAGATGAACTATTAAAGTATGACGGTACTCAACCTGATGGCAGAGTTTTGGTTGCGATAAATGGAAAGATTTTTGATGTAACCCGAGGAAAACGATTCTACGGCCCAGGTAAGAGAGAAAAAAAACTACAAGAATATATGCTGCACTCATTTTTCAATCATCATTAAAATTTATTTATGCGTGTCTGTTTCATGTATTTCAAGGTGGTCCATACTCTACTTTCGCTGGTCATGACGCTTCTAGAGCTTTAGCATTTTTCCAGGCTGACTTGGTTAAGAACGAATATGATGACTTGTCTGATCTCGACAGTCGGCAAATGGAGTCTGTCCGAGAGTGGGAAGAACAATTTACCGGTAAAAAATTATTTTCCGTTAAACTGCTAATAAGCCACCTTATTTTTTTACGAAATTTATTTTCAATACTAATTAATATTCTATACTATTTTATACCGCAGATAAATACGATTTCGTAGGAAAGCTTATCAAGCCCGAGGATGTTCCTACAAATTACTCGGACGAAGAAGAAGCAGAGCCAACAGAAGAGACTCAGAGTCCCGCTGAGAAGAAAAATGACTGATTAACAGCCCGACAACGATTCATTCTGAGATACTACAGACCTAACCAAATTTGACTGCGCATGTAAATTGGAAACAGAGAGATAACAGAAATTGTACTCGTTTGTGATGAGAGTGTTAGAAAGTACCCAAAAACCCTACTCCCACTTTCCTTCCTTCTCCTGCCAAAATACATATATACAAACTTTGTTTAAAAAAATCATGGTAATTTGCTACGAATTACTAGGGTGAAAAGGGAAATTATCTTCTGTCTTCTTTCAAAGTACAGCATATGTTTTGTAGGTTTAGTGTGTAAAATATTTTAAGGAAATCTATACTGAATTCTGTAATTTTACAATTTACAACGGCTTCATCTTAGAAAGGAACAAAGAGTTTTGTTTCGTAAGAGAAAGTATTTTGCGAGCTAATATATATTGAAGGAACTGTATAAGCGTTTATATTATTAATGGTATTGAATTTTATTGGATACTGATTGTTTTTTTTTCTTCATTGTCACCTCTCGGCGGAATCAAAATCGAAAACTGTTGAATATCATTGTTGTCATGTTAGAAGCAGCTGTTGCTGTTAAAAAAAACTTAAAGTAAACGTTTATATTAAACAGGACTCTACTCGACTATATTATCTATCTATTAGAGTGTAGATTAGTATATTTTGGATTCGAAGACTAAGGTAACGTAAGTCACGGAAACACCGAATCATATATGGTCACGTATTAGACTAAATTTGACCTTGTGGTCGCTTTCACTAGCATAGCTTCACAAAGAGATTGATTACAAAGTGATAGTTCATATGGTAAACTTGCACACTAACCGAAACTCATGTCTGAAGTGTTAATGCCAAGCCTTTCATTTACTTTTTTTTGGTTTCGTTAAAGCATCAAACTTGCGTTTTTAACATTTTTTCGAACATTCAGCTCAATCCCGCTCTCACGCGGGGGAACTTTAAGTTTTTTTTAAACATTCCGTTTTGTTTGGTTTCAATTACGCCGCACAGGTCACTGCTTAGGCTAAATATTAAGATGCGTTGCGTCTTGCGTGCTCTCGTATGTCTTTACTGTTACCTACACCTAGCTGTGCTAAACTGCAAAAAATATATTTACGCGTTTCCCTAGTAAGTTTAAGCAAAGGAAGAAATATCGTTTGATTTTCTCATATGGATTTACTTACTAATAGTGCACTACTCACTAGAGAGGATTAAATAGCCTATATTTTATTGTTGGTAAGTTTCTTTTGAAATGTTCTTTTCAGTTTGGAAATAAAGTCGTTGCTAACAGTTCTGTTTTTGTTAAACGCTGAACTGAATTGTACAAACTTTTATTTTATTTTTGCACCATAACCATACCAAGCCGAAGCCAAACAAATGCCGTGTAAAAAAGAGTTTCCTCAATTTGGCGCCACAGAAATTTTTTTCTGCATGGAGCTCTAACTGTTTAATAAAATTATTGCGTTTCTTGCCGTTTCCTGGTTTCTTTTATTTATTTACATTTCATCGTACATTTTATTTCAAAGTTTATATTGTATAACAGGAATAAAATAAAGCAATTAATTTATTTCAAATTACACTCTACTAACAAGATGCACAATTAACTGGAAAATGTATCTTTACAACAATTCACAGCTGTATGATTCCGCCATAGGCTTGGCTTCACTTGTTCAAGCTTACCAAATGGCTTTAGTTTGTCACCTTTACTTAAATGCATAAAATTTTTTAACTTTAACTATTTCATCTTCCTCAAGAACGAAAGAGTTTTATAAAAAGATCTTTGCTCCTCGTTTAATGAAATGTAGGGAAAAGTATAAATTATTTATAGCTTTTATTAATATTTTCCATAAAGAGATGCATTACATACTTTAAAAAACTCGTAGTACACGTTTCATGTTTTACTTTCCCTCATCTCAACGTCATAAACATCAAATTAATTTTATTTTATTTTGAAAGGATTTTTCCTGGTCCGGATTAGTACTCTTCAGAATATTTTTATACAGTTTTATACCTCGTCAATCACTAACAAAAAATGGATATGAAAACGACAATCAAGTATAAAATATATAAAATTATTATAATTTGGTAAATTCTCTCTACAACTTATTCAAAAGAGTTTATTTTGTTTCAATGATACCAAAGCATTCGGCAACAATCAACTGAACAATTGTTTCATAAAAGTAATTATAATAATTCCATAATAAAAATATTGAGAACCGAACACTTTAAATTTGTCGTTTAAGCAAAGTAAATTTGAAAAAATAACGTTTAGTCCTTTCATTTACATTGGTTGTTCTTGTTGGTATAGTTCATGGCTGTAATTTTTGTATAATTACAGATTTTTTTTCTTTTGGCAGTTGAACAAGTTGCACTCGTAATTTTCGAATCCTGAATTATCAAATACTAACAAATATATGCACAGTTACCATGAGGTTTTTATGCTTTAGGGTGGGAAAGTCAAGGTTTGAAATGTTTGGTGATCTGACGATTATTTATCAAAATGGTACTTCACGAATGACTTCGAACCTGTCTAAACAGCCGCATTCACTGATGAATTATGGTTCTTCGTCCAATGTTGGTAAAATTTTACTACAACTGTAAGTAGACTGGACCGTTCTGAGACCAGCGTCCTTATACCTTGTTAGAAAATTTTAGAGGCTCTAAGTCAATCCGCATCTGTGCACTCCCTGAGCAGACTGAAACCCTGGAAGAACTCCATCAATTTATCAGTAATACACCTGAAATGACAAGTCTGGAAGAATTATGCATTGTCATTTTGTACAGCGAGACCATGGTTGGACGTCAAGAAATTTTCTAGCGCCTGTTTCATATCTCCTTTACACTCGCTTTGTGCTTTGTTGCGATTGAAAGGACAAGGATAAGAATACAGCTGCTATGTCATTCAAGACAGAAAAAGGTTCAAAAAAGTTCCAAGTTTGAGGTCATGTAGTTTAATGGTATCGTTACTTATACTACTTGTACGCAGCCCATTAGTTCAAACTTTGCATACTACCTTGTGCGAGTACCCCCCACCGTTACAACTACAATAATGCAGGGAAACACGGCTTTAAAAAATCCTTGATCTGACACTTTTAAACTTGACTTTCCTTTCTAAACCAACAACGGTATAAACATAACAATGAAAAATCGCAAGGTTGATTGTTTCCGATAAGTATCGTAGTAACAGCTTCCTCAAATTTTACCGTAAATGTACTTCTTAACTACCCAGAGTTCAACAGTTCAAGTGCCTTGTTCAATCTATATAATACACTATTAATTCTTATCTTAATCATACAAAATCTACCTAATTACGCTTGATTATTCCTTCATCAATCAAAACCAGCATCCACGTATAAACCAAACCATATTTTACAAGTCAACAAGCAGAGATAATGTTACAAACCGCATCATAAAATCTACGTAACATGTACACGCATCTTCATTTAAAAATTTGTTGGAAGTAATCTTCCCTCCACGTTATAAAATCGTTACAAAATTAGAAACGGAAATTATAAAAAAGAATAAAAAATGTACACGTTACAATTCGTCCCTGCATACAATCATCAATCCGACTTGAAAGTATTTTGGAAGTTGGGATTAAAAAACGCTTTATAAAATAAAAATAGATAAAAAAAAACAGATCGTTTCTGTGTATCTAAAGAAAACCTCGATCTTAAATAATAAGTTGCATTTCAAAAAACAAAAAAGAATTCAAAATTGAGATTCGCGCCATGCATATCTTATGCATTATGCTTAAAAGGAATTACCATAACATTAGCTTGTTTTGACTTTTAATAAGCTGCTACGTAATAATGAGTCATTTGTAGTTTCCAAAATAAGTCTAATAGATGGCAAGACAGTTCTTTATAGTGAATAGTATAGTGGTTGAAGCAATTCGATTCGATTGAGTATAACATTGAATTGAACCATTTGAAATGTTTGAATAATGCCGCGTGAGATTTAAAAGATGTGCTTGAATTTGAATGAACGAATGCTTAGCTTAAGCATACACATATGTACGTATTCTGTTTCATTGGAACACACAGAAAGAGATTTGTTTGTTGAGTAAACGATAAACGAGCTATGGAGCTAAAGACGTTTTTGAATTACCCAGAACTACTAGTTACCTAAACCTACAACCTCCTACATGTTTTAAATGGGATATTGTTTTTGGAACCATCGAGTCATCACTGTATTGTATTGACGTATTTCAAGTGTTTGTTCCTCATCAGAGACTGCACAGTCAAAAGGGTTTTTAAAAACCAATCTGTGCGGGTAAATTGTCTCGGAAAATTTCATTAAAAAGCATACTAAACTAGTATTTTCTTAAACTCTTGAAACAAACGCGTGTACTATGAATCCTAAAAGTCTCTTATATTATTACTCAACTTCCCGTCGAGAAATGACTTGGCTCTGGTGCTAAATTCAAAAAAATCTAAATACATATTTGCATAGGGAATAAAATGAAGATTTAACTATTTTAACAGAGATTTTCAAACTCGAACTATATCTACATTACACATATCTATAACCGTGACTGGGGAAGATGAGTTGAAGTAGCCGGAAGGAAGAATGTTTAGTTTTTGTACGAAGAACGCCGTGAACGGTATGCGCAGATTAGGATGCAGGTAAAGAGGAGACATAGGATCTGAACCGTTCCCATACCGATCAACGCTCCAACCAAATATGGTGATTTTGACTTGAGCCAATCGATGAACCTTTCAGCGCATCCCTGTTTTAAGGAAACAAAAGTTTTGAAATATTGAAATTTAGAAATGGATGCATAAAGGTTCCTCCATATTTTCATGGGAGGAAAGTGACTATAAGGTTTTACCTCTTTGTAGATGGAAGAGCTAGCCAAAACATCGCCAATACCGGGAATCGAAGCAGTGATGGAAATGCTTCGTGCGCTGTCGCATTGTGCTTCAGATAGTTCATGACAGCAGCTTTTTGGAACCATGTATGAAGATCCACTGTTTGCACTCAGTCTCATGTCAATGATTCCTTGGGTCTCTGGTCGCTGTAGAACATTCGAGCTGTAGTCCCTAAAGCCAGTCGCTCCACAGCATTGCATCTAATTAAAAATATAAACAAGAATAGAGTACATGGCAATGAAGAATCCTGAGACTCTTTTTGAAGTTTATGATTCAAGTACTTACTCCCTTCTGCATAAGATCCCAGCCACGTGTGCGATATTCATCAACTCCATAAAAGTTCTGCACCGAGTTTTTCATCTGGGTCCGGAAATACTTTACAAATTCATCCTGGTTCAAGTAAATATACACTCCAGCTGCCAACTCCGCCAGTGAGATTATCAACACGATGGAAAAGAACTGAAAAATTAAACAAATTTTTTAAGATAAAGTCTCAAAATCCACGTCATAATTAATAGCATCTGCACACCAACTTACCGCGCTTAGCAGAGAAGAAGATTGTTTGAATCCTCCTAAGCAGCCAGTGATTCCTCCGATTAGCATAACCGAGCCAGCAACGATCAAGAACCACCTTCCATACACCAAATACTCATCCTCAGGTGCAACCTCCAGGTAAATATCTTGCTCCAGGAGAAAGTAGGCTGAAAGCGCAACGATAGCTGCACCAGTCACCTATTTCGAACATGAAATCCAAACAAGTTCAAAATTGTGGTATGTACATTAGTTAAATCAAAACAGCCCACTTTTTGGAACACTTACCATGAATAGTAAAGCGACATAAATGACGCCATATTTCATACACCCGTAGCAGGCCGACATGGTTTGACACAATATCGTAATCCTGCAAAATAAAAGTAGAATAAATGCTAACTTTTAAAAAAATTTCATCCAAATTATTACATCCAAATCAAACTAGTCTTATTTGACCCCAACTGTATTAATCCTTATTAAAATTTACCAGTTTGTTAAAAGCGCATAGAAGAAAACAATTAGCCAACAAATCAAAATTAATGATAAAAATCCAATGCCAGAGTCCAGTGCAATAGAACTTGATAAAACGAAGATCTCCTTTATTTTCTCCTGAAGTCTTGGAAGAAGCTGAGAGCAAAGCATTTTGCTTCTTAAACTTCGTTTAAAATTTCTCTTGTATAAATTAAAAGAATTTTTTGATGATGCAGAACGAAATGCACAGTTAAAAACAACTAATCAAAAGAAGTTATGAAGTGTATAAGCTCAATAAATTTATTTGTCTCTTTTGTAGCCTACGACTGAAGAAGGCACAATAGTTCATAAAGTTAAAAAAAATAATAAAAAGAGTAATGTGACACAGAGAATCAAATAAAAGCTATTCAAGCCATTTTTATCATGTTACGGTGAGCGTCTCGTCCTTGACTTTGGCTAATTCTAATTTTCATTGGCAGCATTGTCAAATAATTTCTTGGAAGGAATAAAAGTGCTTGCGCAACTTTGGCAACGTGCGTTTTCTGGTGTTGCGGAGTCAGCATTTATCTTCTAGTTACTTTTCATGGCTTAGACAAAGTGCAACAAGAAAATTTGCTTATTCTTCCGCAAATAATGTAGGATGATAAATGAGTAAATGATCTTTATCACGTCACTCATCTTTAAAAGATTTTTTATTGCTTTCTCTCAACAAAGAAAGTTAACCCGTGAACCAAAAGACAGTACGTCGTTTCATTTCACAAAGAGCATGAACTGAATGTTTATGTGTAATTACACACAAATTATATGTTTACATAACAGCGCACTTTGTCATAACAGAATTGCAACAATATTTTTGTAACAGCACAAGCTTTATATCCAAACAGCAAAACTCTTTGTCTATCTTAAAGCTGTAGGAGTTTTGCATGAACGGAGCGGCTGTGAATTTCAATTTCATGTCTAATGTACGTCAACACAGACACATCGTTATCGTTCGAGATGGAATAGATAAAAAAAATGCGGAGCGCCTCTGCAAATTCCCAGACGTAGGACACATGCATTCAACATCTCAACAATTGGCATGCGAATGATAACCCGAATTCTTCTTTCTCTAATTTATATACAACACACTACTTAATTGTTTTTGCAGAATATGTCTTTTGTCTTTTAGAAATGGAACATGTTCATTATTTATTCTTTTGTTTACAAATTGACAGAAGGAAGATGGACAAGATGTATGGATGAAAGCATAAGAAAAAATCGAGTTGGAAGTTGGAAAAAGACAAATAAATTAATCTTAATTTATACTAATCATTTTAAAGAGCCGAGTATGCACAGGACTAACGGTGAATGATCTGGCGTGGTGAGTCATTGTCACGAGGAAAACTGAAAATTCGTCATTCGTCTGAATATTTTTTTTACAGTTTCTTCAAATTTAATTGAATTTAAAGCTTGAAAATACAATTATTTTTTTCTCTGATGCTTGCCTTTGCCATGTGTAAAAAATTAAGGATGTGTTTTTTAAAGAGAGAAAACGAATGATATGATCGAACAGGTTAAATTTACACCCTTTACTTTAGTAAAAATTTGAAGTAATAAAAACAGAATAAAGTCAATAGCTTGGCCCGCTTCGGTAAAAGCAAAGTGAAATTTTTTTTAAACATTTATTTTCTCCAAGTTAACCCATTCAACTTAAATTTTCCAATTAGCTTAATCAACCTAAGTTTGAGAAAAAATATTTCTACAATTTCTTAATCTTACCGTTCTCCAAGAAAAAAAATCCAAATTATCGCCGACGGAGTAAAATATTATATAAATTTAACCACACACAATTGAAAACTTTCAAAGTTCCTTTGTTTAAATCCGTTCATTTCACCATTTCACGAAAAGTCTTCGGTCGGCAGTAAAAGGGTCACTTGAATGAAATCTAGGATAAGTTTAAATACCACACGTCTTCTACAAGTAAAATTTATAAAATGTTATTAAAAACTATATCTTTTATGTAAATACACTCGTATAGATTTTCTTTAGCTTGATCATGTCACTCATAAAAAATTATACATATAAATTTCTCAAAGGCCCATGAACCTTAAGTGTTTAACCTCAACATTGAACTGGAGCAAACACTTTCCACTGTGCATGCTAGAGTCGTACCTTAAAATTTGAAATCTTAATTCCAGCAGGAAAAAAAATCTTGCTCGGCTACTTCCTGTCCTGAAGCTTCTGCCAATTCTTAATCCTCCACATACTGCACTTCTCCGTGCGTTCTCTTCCGTAGCCCAAGTAAAACTCTGGGGATATGCCTATCCGTAAAGATGACAAATACTACAACTCCTCCACCAAAGATTTCTGTACGCTGGTGAATGTGCGTGTGAATGAAGTTTGAAGACGCTTCCCTATCTCTATTCAAGCAAACTTCCCTAAACTTCAGAGTGAGTATTTGAACAACTTTAAGCAATGCAAAGTGTACAGAGTAATACACAAATCTTAACTTTTTCTTTCCTCTCGTCCCCTTCTTTTTCTTCTAAGCAGAAGGAAAAAAATGCCTTGATAAAAACCTGCTTTACTGCTGAGAAACAACTTATAAAAGAAATATGTCGTAGTGCTTCTCACTTACTTGCTATTGCATATTAAATATTTTTAGTCCTCCCTTTTCCCTCTTTTAAATACATATACACTTACTCACAATTCACCATCATACATTATTATACCCATTGACTGTTTTGTCGTACTAGCTCAAAAAACACTGTTCCTCCTGTTCTCTCTTCGCTGTAGTGTCAGTCACCACTATCTCATTCTATTCAACTCACTCTCTTTTTTCTAGTTCTTTTTCTCCAAAAAAACTTTTCTCTCTTGTTACTCTACTCTACGTATGGAATTTTAGTAAGCTTCAGTGCTGGATTATTGCGATACGAATGGATTTGGCTTTTACATGTTGTACTTACCTAAAAAACGAGCAAGAATCTCTGTATTATTGTTTAAACAGCTTGTTTTCCTGGCAAAGCCAGAGTAGTTCAGGGATGCATTATATTTATTACCCAGTAGCTCTCTGTTCCCTCTGTCAGATTGATACCTTAAGCCCTTGGCTTGGAAATAAGCTCCAAGCTCCGACCATGTATTATTATCATTGCAATAAGGAAACCTACTGAAGCTGGGTCTACTGATGCATATGTTACATTTCCTACCTAAGATCCTCTGTCTTCCTTAGATTTACAACTACCGCAGATTAGAAAACGCTATAATGTACCTATTCCATGCAAACAACCTTTCACAAAAAAAATCTTGCAAACACTTTTATCGTTTTCTCTTTCCCGAACAATGTAAACTAGGATCTGCACATTTATGATAGAATATGAAATGTTGCCAAACTTTGGAATTCATATGAGTTGAATCGAGCAATAATAATGGAAAAATTGTTATATGAGGCGGAGTTAATAATAAAAAACCCATCAGATCTTAGCCACATAAAAAATTGTTATGATGTGGTAACTCCAACCAGTGATCCTATAAAAAATTAAAAATGTATATGAAGATCCTTCTTAATCTAATCCAATCCTCTGAGATTCACCGGCCGAGGGAAAACTGTTAAAAAGAACGAAAGAACACAGGAGGATCACATGATGCTTAGATAAACTTAGACTTAGCATTTTATCTTCAAGGCAAAGACTACTCCCCCAATTTGTCATTAGATCTTCATCATTTCTTGCCTTCCCATCTTGATCTCGCACTTTACGAGGCCGTAAACACTGTTTTAATGAGTTTTATGTACTTAACTCGCTACGAAATCTAGGGATGTAGGACGTATGAAAAAGAGTCTACGGGACTTTTATGTTATGGACATACCCTTCCATTTAAAAAGTCAAGTAGGGCTTTAGGGTGACATACAAGATTATCATTGGCATTTCCCACCAACGCCATAATGACAAAGCCAAAACTAGACAGAGGCAAAACGGTAGAGAAGTTTACTTTACAGGCGACCAACACAGCGCATCGGCGTCGTCTTTTTTCATCATGTCCGTGTCACAACTCATTCAAGTTGAGTGCAGCCCGTTAGAGCTAAAAAAAACTTGCTTCATATTGCATATGCCTTTTTGCCGTTTTTCAAAAAAAGCACAATTCCATTTTGTGGTAGGAAAGGAATAGTCCATGTACCATAAAATATGCATGGCTTTCTAAAACTACAAGACTCTTTCACCAACTGATCATCATCCTGTGAGTCTTGAGTCTGGCTGGCCAAGTCTCTCATTTCTACCGCCGCCACACACACGCAAACGACCGTACGCTGTTGAACCATTCAAGTTTCGCTCAACCCATTATTATTACAAGTTTCTTTAGCTTATAGTTGAACTACGTCCACGCAACGGCCAGAAATGACAGTATTTCCCTTATAAATGTTCCAGGGAAAAGGGATTTTCGTGCAACCAGAACATTATATTTTTCTTTGATTTATTCATCCTAGAAACTACACAAATTAAGTACTTTTGGCAAGAAAAAGTGTCTCAATGGAATTTACAAAAGACCAGAAGCATTTTAAGGAATAAGATCTCATTGTACTTGTTCTAGACCTCAGTCCATTTCATACCCCACAACCATTTTTTCAAAACGACATTATTCAAGCACATATACTATTTTTACACGCAAACAGTTTTACCCATACAAAATTGTACTTGTAAAGTACTCTACTTTAGTACGAGATGAAGAGCTCGCCTCGAAAAAAAAAATTAAAGTCGGAGTCGAGGCTTAATAGCATATAGCTTAATGTAAAAGAGAGATCTTTGTTCTCTACAGAATATAAAGAGTACCGATTAAATAACTAGTGGAAGGATTGTATCTCTCAGAAAATGCTGCAATGCCTCTATTTTCTGAATGGGCGGCTCGGCACACTCAATGAAAATGTGTATGACGATTAATTGAAGGAGGAACACTTGAAATCAAATGCCATTTATCTCATACAGTATTGGTATTAGCGCAAAATGATACAAAGCTCGAAACTTCTTTAGAAGTTACTGAATCAAGTTATGCCAATCGCATACTTCAGCTCTTTACGTCATCTATAAAGAACCTAACGGAAAATAATATCGATAATGTACATAGACCTATGAACTAATGAACTCTCAGACTTGATATCATTTCACATTTCATGGAAAAACTGACAATCATGTCATCAAATGAGCAAACCTACGGTTAGTAATTCTCTGTGTTTAGGCTCTCCTCCCATCTCTAATTTCTTATTGGAATGTAGATAGAAACAAAGCTAGACTTTAATTTTTTTATAAGACAATCAAAAATCTTGAAATCAATGCACGTTTTGTGTATTTTTACGAGCAAAAAAGCAAATAATTGCGGAGGCGTGGGTGTATTTCATGACAGAGGGATGCGGGAGTTGAAGCCTTTTACATAACAAAATGTTGATACATAATGGAATTATGGAAGTGTAGATTGAATGTAAACTTTATCTCTCTCACTCTCTGTGGGATATTTTGAAGAATGCATAAATGATAAACAATGACAATATGATGTTAGGCACATGAGAAGCAAACCCGGTACAATTTTGCCGGCAATAAATTACCCCATTTTAGGCATTATCGCATTGTCTAGGAAAACCTCGAGGAGAAGAATTGGGAAGACCGGGCCCAACCACCAAAAAAAAGTTTTTAGTTACATGTCTTTAACAATAGACACAATGATGGAACCAATCTAATCCATTCATATTCATAAAGACAACATTATTTTCTAAACGGTAATACACATTTCCAAAGGAGAACTAGATTTGGTCAAGCAATCAAGTAAAAATGGAGACACACATGAGATACTGATATACTGAGTTGCGTAACAATTCTATAACAATAGCAACCTAAGCTCTTTTTAAGATGGTCCCTCCTTCATACAAAAAGTCGTGATTTAGCGTGGTATCAAAATTAAGCAATTCAGGCAGAGCGTTTATGGTGTCAGCTATTCAATCATAAAGATCCTTTCTTCGGAAATCTTTTCTGTGTTCTCTGCTGAAGATTTTCTTTTTAGATTTTTCCCAATTGCTAAATAAACCCTGCTCTGCAGTGGCATCATGAGTAAAGAAAAGAAACTTAAGTTGAAATGCCTGCATGCGATTCAATGCTAACACAATAAATAACTTACGCATCGCGTAGATGCTGGATGGGATCCAATCACTTAAGCTGAAAGATTTGCACGCGATTTTAAGCAGGATGGAAATAACGAAATAAGCTTACTTAATCTTAATGAATACCT